>OV702288.1:320592940-320595440 GCA_916181665.1 Avena sativa
TACCTACTACTGCTACTACCTACTGCTGCTGCTACTACTACTACTACTACTGCTACTACTACTACTACTACTACTACCACTACTACTGTTGCCACTACTGCTGCTACTACTGCTGCTGCTACTACTACTGCTACTACTACTACTTCTACTACTACTACTACTACTACTACTACTAATAGTGCTACTGCTACTACTACTACTTTTGTTACTACTACTACTGCTACTATTGGTACTACTACTTCTACTGCTGCTACTGCTACTACTATTGCTACTACTATTATTGCTGCTACTACTGCAACTGCTGCTAGTTCTACTACTACTGCTACTACTACTACTACTACTACTAATACTAATACTACTACTACTACTACTACTAATACTACTACTACTACTACTACTGCTACCTACTACTTCTACCTTCTTCTACTAATAATGCTGCTACTAATGCTGCTATTACTACTGCTACTACTTTTGCTACTACTGCTCCTACTACTACTGCTGCTACTGGTGCTGCTACTACTACTGCTACTACTACTTCTACTACTACTACTACTACTACTACTACTACTACTACTACTGCTACTACTACTACTACTACTACTGCTGCTGCTACTACTACTGCTACTACTTCTACTGCTACTACTACTGCTACTGTTGTTACTGCTACTACTGCTACTGCTACTACTACTGCTATTCCTACTACTACTACTCCTGCTGATACTACTACTGCTACTACTACTACTACTACTAATCGTACTACTGCTACTACTACTACTACTACTATTATTGCTACTGCTACTGCTACTGCTACTTCTGCTGCTACTACTTCTGCTACTACTGCTGCTACTGCTGTCGCTACTACTGCTACTACTACTACTACTACTACTACTACTACTACTACTACTACTACTACTACTACTACTACTACTACTACTACTACTGCTACTGCTGCTGCTACTACTGCTGCAACTACTGCTGCTACCTTCTACTGCTACCTACTACTAATACTACTACTAATACTACTACTACTACTACTACTACTACTACTACTAATGCTGCTACTACTGTTGCTACTACTGCTACTACTGCTGCTACTACTACTACTACTGCTACTACTGCTACTGCTGCTACTACTACTTCTACTACTACTTCTATTACTACTACTACTATTACTGCTACTGCTACTACTACTACTTCTGTTACTACTGCTACTGCTACTGCTGGTACTACTACTGCTACTACTGCTACTGCTACTACTATTGCTACTGCTGCTATTGCTGCTACTACTGCAACTGCTGCTAGTGCTACTACTACTTCTACTACTACTACTACTACTACTACTACTACTACTACTACTACTACTGCTACTACTGCTACTACTTCTACTACTACTTCTACTGCTACTGCTACTACTGCTACTGTTGTTACTGCTACTACTGCTACTACTACTAATGCTACTACTACTGCTACTCCTACTACTACTACTACTATTGCTACTACTACTAGTAGTACTCCTGCTGATACTACTACTGCTGCTGCTACTACTACTACTCCTACTCTTCTACTACTACTACTATTACTGCTACTGCTACTGCTACTACTGCTGCTACTACTTCTGCTACTACAGCTGCTACTGCTGCCGCTACCTACTACTGCTACTAGCTACTGCTGCTGCTACTACTACTACTACTGCTACTTCAACTACTGTTGCCACTACTGCTGCTACTACTGCTGCTACCTACGACTGCTACCTACTACTACTACAACTACTACTGCTACCTACTACTTCTACCTTCTACTACTACTACTACTAATGCTGCTACTAATGCTGCTATTACTACTGCTACTACTGCTGCTACTACTGCTGCTACTACTACTACTGCTGCTACTACTTCTACTTCTGCTGCTGCTACTACTACTACTACTACTACTACTACTACTACTACTACTACTGCTACTGCAACTACTACTACTACTACTACTACTGCTACTGCAACTACTGGTACTGCAACTACTGGTACTACTCCTACTACTGCTACTACTACTACTAGTGCTACTACTGCTACTGCAACTACTGGTACTACTCTACTACTACTTCTACTACTACTATGAGTACTAGTACTACTGCTACTACTGCTGCTACTACTGCTACTACTACTGCTACTGCTGCTGCTACCTACTACTGCTACTACCTACTACTGCTGCTACTACTACTACTGCTGCGGCTACTACTACTACTACTACTACTACTACTACTACTACTACTACTACTACTGCTGATACTACTACTACTACTACTTCTACTGCTGCTGCTACTACTACTACTACTACTACTGTTGCTGCTTCTACTACTACTACTACTACTACTACTACTACTGCTACTGCAACTACTGCAACTACTACTACTGCTACTACTGCTACTGCAACTACTTGTACTACTCCTACTACTGCTACTACTACTACTAGTGCTACTACTGCTACTGCAACTACTGGTACTACT
>OV702288.1:320665440-320670440 GCA_916181665.1 Avena sativa
CTACTACTACTACTACTACTACCACTACTACTACTACTACTGTTGCCACTACTGCTACTACTACTGCTGCTACCTACTACTTCTACCTAATACTAATACTACTACTAATACTACTACTACTACTACTGCTACCTACTACCTCTACCTTCTACTACTACTAATAATGCTGCTACTAATGCTGTTATTACTGCTGCTACTACTTCTGCTACTACTGCTCCTACTACTACTGCTGCTACTGGTGCTTCTACTACTACTACTACTACTACTACTACTACTACTACTGCTGCTACTACTACTACTACTACTACTACTACTACTTCTACTACTGCTACTACTACTTCTACTGCTACTGCTTCTACTGCTACTGTTGTTACTGCTACTACTGCTACTACTACTACTGCTACTACTACTGCTACTCCTACTACTACTACTACTATTGCTACTACTACTACTACTAGTACTCCTGCTGATACTACTTCTGCTGCTACTGTTGCCGCTACCTACTACTGCTACTAGCTACTGCTGCTGCTACTACTACTACTACTACTACTACTACTACTACTACTACTACTTCAACTACTGTTGCCACTACTGCTGCTACTACTGCTGCTACCTACTACTGCTACCTACTACTGCTACTACAACTACTACTGCTACCTACTACTTCTACCTTCTACTACTACTACTACTAATGCTGCTACTAATGCTGCTATTACTACTTCTACTACTGCTGCTACTACTGCTGCTACTACTACTACTACTGCTACTACTACTTCTGCTGCTGCTACTACTACTACTACTGCTGCTGCTTGTACTACTACTACTACTGCTACTGCAACTACTACTACTACTGCTACTACTGCAACTACAACTACTGGTACTACTCCTACTACTGCTACTACTACTACTAGTGCTACTACTGCTACTGCAACTACTGGTACTACTCTACTACTACTTCTACTACTACTATTAGTAGTACTACTACTACTGCTACTACTGCTGCTACTACTGCTGCTACTACTATTGCTACTGCTGCTGCTGCTACCTACTACTGCTACTACCTACTGCTGCTGCTACTACTACTACTACTACTGCTACTACTACTACTACTACTACTACTACTACTACTGTTGCCACTACTGCTGCTGCTACTACTGCTACCTACTACTGCTACCTACTACTATTACTACTACTAATACTACAACTACTACTACTACTACTGCTACCTACTACTTCTACCTTCTACTACTACTAATAATGCTGCTACTAATGCTCCTATTACTACTGCTACTACTTCTGCTACTACTGCTCCTACTACTACTGCTGCTACTGGTGCTGCTACTACTACTGCTACTACTACTTCTACTACTACTACTACTACTGCTACTACTGCTACTACTACTACTACTACTACTACTACTACTACTACTGCTACTGCTACTGCTACTACTGCTACTACTACTTCTACTGCTACTGCTACTACTGCTACTGTTGTTACTGCTACTACTACTACTGCTACTACTACTGCTACTCCTACTACTACTACTACTATTGCTACTACAACTACTACAAGTACTCCTGCTGATACTACTACTGCTGCTACTACTACTACTACTACTACTATTACTGCTACTGCTACTACTGCTACTACTACTTCTGCTACTACTGCTGCTACTGCTGTCGCTACTACTGCTACTACTACTACTACTACCACTACTACTAGTACTACTACTGCTACTGCTGCTGCTACTACTGCTGCAACTACTGCTGCTACCTACTACTAATACTACTACTAATACTACTACTACTACTACTACTACTAATGCTGCTACTAATGCTGCTACTACTGTTGCTACTACTGCTACTACTGCTACTACTACTACTACTACTACTACTACTACTACTATTGCCACTACTGCTGCTACTACTGCTGCTACTGCTACTGCTACTACTACAGCTACTACTACTTCTACTACTACTACTACTATTAGTGCTACTGCTACTACTACTACTTCTGTTACTACTGCTACTGCTACTACTGGTACTACTACTGCTACTGCTACTACTATTGCTACTACTGTTATTGCTGCTACTACTGCAACTGCTGCTAGTGCTACTACTACTACTACTACTCCTACTACTACTACTACTACTACTACTTCTTCTTCTTCTACTGCTGCTACTACTACTAATACTACTACTACTGCTGCTTCTACTACTACTACTACTACTACTACTACTACTACTACTACTACTGCTACTACTGCAACTACTGCACCTACTACTACTACTGCTACTACTGCTACTGCAACTACTGGTACTACTCCTACTACTGCTACTACTACTACTAGTGCTACTACTGCTACTGCAACTACTGGTACTACTCTACTACTACTACTTCTACTACTACTATTAGTACTACTACTACTACTGCTACTACTGCTGCTACTACTGCTGCTACTACTACTGCTACTGCTGCTGCTACTACTACTACTACTACTACCACTACTACTGCTACTGCTACTACTTCTACTACTACTACTACTACTACTACTACTACTGTTGCCACTACTGCTGCTACTACTGCTGCTACCTACTACTTCTACCTAATACTAATACTACTACTAATACTACTACTACTACTACTACTACTGCTACCTACTACCTCTACCTTCTACTACTACTAATAATGCTGCTACTAATGCTGCTATTACTGCTGCTACTACTTCTGCTACTACTGCTCCTACTACTACTGCTGCTACTGGTGCTTCTACTACTACTACTACTACTACTACTACTACTGCTACTACTACTACTACTACTACTACTACTACTTCTACTACTGCTACTACTACTTCTACTGCTACTGCTTCTACTGCTACTGTTGTTACTGCTACTACTGCTACTACTACTACTGCTACTACTACTGCTACTCCTACTACTACTATTGCTACTACTACTACTAGTAGTACTCCTGCTGATACTACTACTGCTGCTGCTACTACTACTACTCCTACTGCTGCTACTACTACTACTACTATTACTGCTACTGCTACTGCTACTACTGCTGCTACTACTTCTGCTGCTACTGCTGCCGCTACCTACTACTGCTACTAGCTACTGCTGCTGCTACTACTACTACTACTACTACTACTACTACTACTACTACTACTACTACTGCTACTTCAACTACTGTTGCCACTACTGCTGCTACTACTGCTGCTACCTACTACTACTACCTACTACTACTACTACAACTACTACTGCTACCTACTACTTCTACCTTCTACTACTACTACTACTACTAATGCTGCTACTAATGCTGCTATTACTACTGCTACTACTGCTGCTACTACTGCTGCTACTACTACTACTGCTGCTACTACTACTACTTCTGCTGCTGCTACTACTACTACTACTACTACTGCTGCTGCTTGTACTACTACTACTACTACTACTGCTACTGCAACTACTACTACTACTGCTACTACTGCTACTACAACTACTGGTACTACTCCTACTACTGCTACTACTACTACTAGTGCTACTACTGCTACTGCAACTACTGGTACTACTCTACTACTACTTCTACTACTACTATTAGTACTACTACTACTACTGCTACTACTGCTGCTACTACTGCTGCTACTACTATTGCTACTGCTGCTGCTACCTACTACTGCTACTACCTACTGCTGCTGCTACTACTACTACTACTGCTGCTACTACTACTACTACTACTACTGTTGCCACTACTGCTGCTACTACTACTGCTACCTACTACTGCTACCTACTACTATTACTACTACTAATACTACAACTACTACTACTACTGCTACCTACTACTTCTACCTTCTACTACTACTAATAATGCTCCTACTAATGCTCCTATTACTACTGCTACTACTTCTGCTACTACTGCTCCTACTACTACTGCTGCTACTGGTGTTGCTACTACTACTGCTACTACTACTTCTACTACTACTACTACTACTGCTACTACTGCTACTACTACTACTACTACTACTACTACTACTACTGCTACTGCTACTACTGCTACTACTACTGTACTGCTACTTCTACTACTGCTACTGTTGTTACTGCTACTACTACTACTGCTACTACTACTGCTACTCCTACTACTACTACTACTACTACTACTACTACTACTACTGCTGCTGCTACTACTGCTACTACTACTTCTACTGCTACTGCTACTACTGCTACTACTGTTGTTACTGCTACTACTGCTACTACTACTGCTACTACTAATGCTACTCCTACTACTACTACTACTATTGCTACTACAACTACTACAAGTACTCCTGCTGATACTACTACTGCTGCTACTACTACTACTACTCGTACTACTGCTACTACTACTACTACTATTACTGCTACTGCTACTACTACTTCTGCTACTACTGCTGCTACTGCTGTCGCTACTACTGCTACTACTACTACTACTACTACCACTACTACTAGTACTACTACTGCTACTGCTGCTGCTACTACTGCTGCAACTACTGCTGCTACCTTCTACTGCTACCTACTACTAATACTACTACTACTACTACTACTACTGTTGCCACTACTGCTGCTACTACTACTGCTACCTACTACTGCTACCTACTACTATTACTACTACTAATACTACAACTACTACTACTACTGCTACCTACTACTTCTACCTTCTACTACTACTAATAATGCTCCTACTAATGCTCCTATTACTACTGCTACTACTTCTGCTACTACTGCTCCTAGTACTACTGCTGCTACTGGTGCTGCTACTACTACTGCTACTACTACTTCTACTACTACTACTACTACTACTGCTACTACTGCTACTACTACTACTACTACTACTGCTGCTACTGCTACTACTGCTACTACTACTTCTACTGCTACTGCTACTACTGCTACTGTTGTTACTGCTACTACTACTACTGCTACTACTACTGCTACTCCTACTACTACTACTACTACTATTGCTACTA
>OV702288.1:320672940-320675440 GCA_916181665.1 Avena sativa
TACTACTGCTGCTACTACTATTGCTACTGCTGCTGCTACCTACTACTGCTACTACCTACTGCTGCTGCTACTACTACTACTACTGCTGCTACTACTACTACTACTACTACTACTGTTGCCACTACTGCTGCTACTACTACTGCTACCTACTACTGCTACCTACTACTATTACTACTACTAATACTACAACTACTACTACTACTGCTACCTACTACTTCTACCTTCTACTACTACTAATAATGCTCCTACTAATGCTCCTATTACTACTGCTACTACTTCTGCTACTACTGCTCCTACTACTACTGCTGCTACTGGTGTTGCTACTACTACTGCTACTACTACTTCTACTACTACTACTACTACTGCTACTACTGCTACTACTACTACTACTACTACTACTACTACTACTACTACTACTGCTACTGCTACTACTGCTACTACTACTGTACTGCTACTTCTACTACTGCTACTGTTGTTACTGCTACTACTACTACTGCTACTACTACTGCTACTCCTACTACTACTACTACTACTACTACTACTACTACTACTACTGCTGCTGCTACTACTGCTACTACTACTTCTACTGCTACTGCTACTACTGCTACTACTGTTGTTACTGCTACTACTGCTACTACTACTGCTACTACTAATGCTACTCCTACTACTACTACTACTATTGCTACTACAACTACTACAAGTACTCCTGCTGATACTACTACTGCTGCTACTACTACTACTACTCGTACTACTGCTACTACTACTACTACTATTACTGCTACTGCTACTACTACTTCTGCTACTACTGCTGCTACTGCTGTCGCTACTACTGCTACTACTACTACTACTACTACCACTACTACTAGTACTACTACTGCTACTGCTGCTGCTACTACTGCTGCAACTACTGCTGCTACCTTCTACTGCTACCTACTACTAATACTACTACTACTACTACTACTACTGTTGCCACTACTGCTGCTACTACTACTGCTACCTACTACTGCTACCTACTACTATTACTACTACTAATACTACAACTACTACTACTACTGCTACCTACTACTTCTACCTTCTACTACTACTAATAATGCTCCTACTAATGCTCCTATTACTACTGCTACTACTTCTGCTACTACTGCTCCTAGTACTACTGCTGCTACTGGTGCTGCTACTACTACTGCTACTACTACTTCTACTACTACTACTACTACTACTGCTACTACTGCTACTACTACTACTACTACTACTGCTGCTACTGCTACTACTGCTACTACTACTTCTACTGCTACTGCTACTACTGCTACTGTTGTTACTGCTACTACTACTACTGCTACTACTACTGCTACTCCTACTACTACTACTACTATTGCTACTACAACTACTACAAGTACTCCTGCTGATACTACTACTGCTGCTACTACTACTACTACTCGTACTACTGCTACTACTACTACTACTATTACTGCTACTTCTACTACTGCTGCTACTACTGCTGTTACTGCTGTCGCTACTACTGCTACTACTACTACTACTACTACCACTACTACTAGTACTACTACTGCTGCTGCTGCTGCTACTACTGCTGCAACTACTGCTGCTACCTTCTACTGCTACCTACTACTAATACTACTACTACTACTACTACTACTACTACTACTACTACTAATGCTGCTACTAATGCTGCTACTACTGTTGCTACTACTGCTACTACTGCTGCTACAACTACTACTACTACTGCTACTACTGCTGCTGCTACTACTACTACTACTACTACTACTACCACTACTACTACTACTACTACTGTTGCCACTACTGCTGCTACTACTGCTGCTACCTACTACTTCTACCTACTACTAATACTACTACTAATACTACTACTAATACTACTACTACTACTGCTACCTACTACCTCTACCTTCTACTACTACTAATAATGCTGCTACTAATGCTGCTATTACTGCTGCTACTACTTCTGCTACTACTGCTCCTACTACTACTGCTGCTACTGGTGCTTCTACTACTACTACTACTACTACTACTACTGCTACTACTACTACTGCTACTACTACTACTACTACTACTACTACTACTACTGCTACTACTTCTACTACTGCTACTACTACTTCTACTGCTACTGCTACTACTGCTACTGTTGTTACTGCTACTACTGCTACTACTACTACTGCTACTACTACTGCTACTCCTACTACTACTACTACTATTGCTACTACTACTACTACTAGTACTCCTGCTGATACTACTACTGTTGCTGCTACTACTACTAGTCCTACTGCTTCTACTACTACTACTACTACTATTACTGCTACTGCTACTGCTACTACTGCTGCTAATACTTCTGCTGCTACTGCTGCCGCTACCTACTACTGCTACTAGCTACTGCTGCTGCTACTACTACTACTACTACTACTACTACTACTACTACTACTACTACTACTACTACTACTACTGCTACTGCAACTACTGGTACTACTCTACT
>OV702288.1:320690440-320692940 GCA_916181665.1 Avena sativa
TACTACTGCTACTGCTACTACTGGTACTACTACTGCTACTGCTACTACTATTGCTACTACTGTTATTGCTGCTACTACTGCAACTGCTGCTAGTGCTACTACTACTACTACTACTACTACTACTACTACTACTACTCCTACTACTACTACTACTACTACTACTACTACTACTACTTCTTCTTCTTCTTCTACTGCTGCTACTACTACTAATACTACTACTGCTGCTTCTACTACTACTACTACTACTACTACTACTACTACTACTACTACTACTACTACTACTACTACTGCAACTACTGCAACTACTGCAACTACTACTACTACTGCTACTACTGCTACTGCAACTACTGGTACTACTCCTACTACTGCTACTACTACTACTAGTGCTACTACTGCTACTGCAACTACTGGTACTACTCTACTACTACTACTTCTACTACTACTATTAGTACTACTACTACTACTGCTACTACTGCTGCTACTACCACTACTAGTACTACTACTACTGTTGCCACTACTGCTGCTACTACTGCTGCTACCTACTACTTCTACCTAATACTAATACTACTAATAATACTACTACTACTACTACTGCTACCTACTACCTCTACCTTCTACTACTACTACTAATAATGCTGTACTAATGCTGCTATTACTGCTGCTACTACTTCTGCTACTACTGCTCCTACTACTACTGCTGCTACTGGTGCTTCTACTACTACTACTACTACTACTACTACTACTACTACTACTACTACTACTACTGCTACTACTACTACTACTACTACTACTACTACTTCTACTACTGCTACTACTACTTCTACTGCTACTGCTTCTATTGCTACTGTTGTTACTGCTACTACTGCTACTACTACTACTGCTACTACTACTGCTACTGCTACTCCTACTACTACTACTACTACTACTACTACTATTGCTACTACTACTACTACTACTACTACTACTACTACTACTGTTGCCACTACTGCTGCTACTACTGCTGCTACCTACTACTTCTACCTACTACTAATACTACTACTAATACTACTACTACTACTGCTACCTACTACCTCTACCTTCTACTACTACTAATAATGCTGCTACTAATGCTGCTATTACTACTGCTACTACTTCTGCTACTACTGCTCCTACTACTACTGCTGCTACTGGTGCTTCTACTACTACTACTACTACTACTGCTACTACTACTACTACTACTACTACTACTGCTACTACTGCTATTACTTCTACTACTACTTCTACTGCTACTGCTACTACTGCTACTGTTGTTACTGCTACTACTGCTACTACTACTACTGCTACTACTACTGCTACTCCTACTACTACTACTACTACTATTGCTACTACTACTACTAGTACTCCTGCTGATACTACTACTGCTGCTGCTACTACTACTAGTCCTACTGCTGCTACTACTACTACTACTACTACTATTACTGCTACTGCTACTGCTACTACTGCTGCTACTACTTCTGCTGCTACTGCTGCCGCTACCTACTACTGCTACTAGCTACTGCTACTACTACTACTACTACTACTACTACTACTACTACTACTCCTGCTGCTGCTACTTCAACTACTGTTGCCACTACTGCTGCTACTACTGCTGCTACCTACTACTGCTACCTACTACTACTACTACTACTACTACAACAACTACTACTGCTACCTACTACTTCTACCTTCTACTACTACTACTAATGCTGCTACTAATGCTGCTATTACTACTGCTACTACTGCTGCTACTACTGCTGCTACTACTACTACTGCTGCTACTACTACTACTACTTGTGTTGCTGCTACTACTACTACTGCTGCTGCTGCTTGTACTACTACTACTACTACTGCTACTGCAACTACTACTACTACTACTACTACTACTACTACTACTACTGCTACTACTGCTACTACAACTACTGGTACTACTCCTACTACAGCTACTACTACTACTAGTGCTACTACTGCTACTGCAACTACTGGTACTACTCTATTACTACTTCTACTACTACTATTAGTACTACTACTACTACTGCTACTACTGCTGCTACTACTGCTGCTACTACTACTGCTACTGCTGCTGCTACCTACTACTGCTACTACCTACTACTGCTGCTACTGCTGCTACTACTACTACTACTACTACTACTACTACTACTACTACTACTACTACTGTTGCCACTACTGCTGCTACTACTACTGCTACCTACTACTGCTACCTACTACTAATACTACTACTAATACTACAACTACTACTACTACTGCTACCTACTACTTCTACCTTCTACTACTACTAATAATGCTGCTACTAATGCTCCTATTACTACTGCTACTACTTCTGCTACTACTGCTCCTACTACTACTGCTGCTACTGGTGCTGCTACTACTACTACTACTACTACTACTTCTACTACTACTACTACTACTACTACTACTGCTACTACTGCTACTACTACTACTACTACTACTACTACTACTACTA
>OV702288.1:320697940-320700440 GCA_916181665.1 Avena sativa
TTCTGCTACTACTGCTCCTACTACTACTGCTGCTACTGGTGCTGCTACTACTACTACTACTACTACTACTACTTCTACTACTACTACTACTACTACTACTACTACTGCTACTACTGCTACTACTACTACTACTACTACTACTACTACTACTACTACTGCTGCTACTACTGCTACTACTACTTCTACTGCTACTGCTACTACTGCTACTGTTGTTACTGCTACTACTACTACTGCTACTACTACTGATACTCCTACTACAGCTACTACTACTACTAGTGCTACTACTGCTACTGCAACTACTGGTACTACTCTATTACTACTTCTACTACTACTATTAGTACTACTACTACTGCTACTACTGCTGCTACTACTGCTGCAACTACTACTTCTACTGCTGCTGCTACCTACTACTGCTACTACCTACTGCTGCTGCTACTACTACTACTACTGCTGCTACTGCTGCTACTACTACTACTACTACTACTACTACTACTACTACTGTTGCCACTACTGCTGCTACTACTACTGCTACCTACTACTGCTACCTACGACTAATACTACTACTAATACTACAACTACTACTACTGCTACCTACTACTTCTACCTTCTACTACTACTAATAATGCTCCTACTAATGCTCCTATTACTACTGCTACTACTTCTGCTACTACTGCTCCTACTACTACTGCTGCTACTGGTGCTGCTACTACTACTACTACTACTACTTCTACTACTACTACTACTACTACTGCTACTACTGCTACTACTACTACTACTACTACTACTACTACTACTGCTGCTGCTACTACTGCTACTACTACTTCTACTGCTACTGCTACTACTGCTACTGTTGTTACTGCTACTACTACTACTGCTACTACTACTGATACTCCTACTACTACTACTACTATTGCTACTACAACTACTACAAGTACTCCTGATGATACTACTACTGCTGCTACTACTACTACTCGTACTACTGCTACTACTACTACTACTATTACTGCTACTGCTACTACTGCTACTACTACTTCTGCTACTACTGCTGCTACTGCTGTCGCTACTACTGTTACTACTACTACTACTACTACTAGTACTACTACTGCTACTGCTGCTGCTACTACTGCTGCAACTACTGCTGCTACCTTCTACTGCTACCTACTACTAATACTACTACTAATACTACTACTACTACTACTACTAATGCTGCTACTAATGCTGCTACTACTGTTGCTACTACTGCTACTACTGGTGCTACTACTACTACTGCTACTACTGCTGCTACTGCTGCTGCTGCTACTACTACTACTACTACTACTACTACTACTACTACTACTACTACTACTTCTACTACTACTGCTACTCCTACTACTACTACTACTATTGCTACTACAACTACTACAAGTACTCCTGCTGATACTACTACTACTCGTACTACTGCTAATACTACTACTACTACTATTACTGCTACTGCTACTACTGCTACTACTACTTCTGCTACTACTGCTGCTACTGCTGTCGCTACTACTGCTACTACTACTACTACTACTAGTACTACTACTGCTACTGCTGCTGCTACTACTGCTGCAACTACTGCTGCTACCTTCTACTGCTACCTACTACTAATACTACTACTACTACTACTACTACTACTACTACTACTACTAATGCTGCTACTAATGCTGCTACTACTGTTGCTACTACTGCTACTACTGCTGCTACTACTACTACTACTGCTACTACCGCTGCTGCTACTACTACTACTACTACTACTACTACTACTACTACTACTACTACTACTACTACTATTACTACTACTACTACTACCACTACTACTACTACTACTGTTGCCACTACTGCTGCTACTACTGCTGCTACCTACTACTTCTACCTACTACTAATACTACTACTAATACTACTACTACTACTACTGCTACCTACTACCTCTACCTTCTACTACTACTAATAATGCTGCTACTAATGCTGCTATTACTGCTGCTACTACTTCTGCTACTACTGCTCCTACTACTACTGCTGCTACTGGTGCTTCTACTACTACTACTACTACTACTGCTACTGCTACTACTACTACTACTACTACTACTACTACTACTATTGCTACTACTACTACTAGTACTCCTGCTGATACTACTACTGTTGCTGCTACTACTACTAGTCCTACTGCTGCTACTACTACTACTACTACTACTACTACTACTACTACTACTATTACTGCTACTGCTACTGCTACTACTGCTGCTACTACTTCTGCTGCTACTGCTGCCGCTACCTACTACTGCTACTAGCTACTGCTGCTACTACTACTACTACTACTACTACTACTACTACTACTACTACTGCTGCTACTTCAACTACTGTTGCCACTACTGCTGCTACTACTGCTGCTACCTACTACTGCTACCTACTACTACTACAACTACTACTGCTACCTACTACTTCTACCTTCTACTACTACTACTACTACTACTACTACTACTAC
>OV702288.1:320782940-320785440 GCA_916181665.1 Avena sativa
CTACGACCCGCATGGCTCAAACAACTCCTGTAGTAATGGCTCATGGGATGGAGGAACAAGCTTCGGTGGGGTTTAAAAGTAAAGGCTATGCAGTACTTGGGATTCAGTTTAATGTCATCGCGACTCAATGATGCAAGAATAAGATAGAGGCAATAGGTACTATATGTATGCAAGCATGTGGTAGTGCTTGCCTGGCAGCTCAGTTGAAGCGAGAGAAGGATCTGGGTAGTGCTCCTGGGTTTCTTGATATATCCCCTGCTCTGCGTCTATTCGATGAAGAACCAAACAAACAAGGGCCAACATAAATAAAGTGCACAAGCATATGAATAAAATGCGGCAAGCAAACAATCATGCCATGATGAATGATGCACAATTTGCATGGCCATAATGTAGCATGGCATGGGTGAGGTGTGGAATACAAGAATAAGGCATTTTATGGAGTTTTAGTCACATTTTAACCTCAAATAAGTTGTTGTATGCTTTATATTTATATGATGCATGCTGCAATTCAGAACATGGAATGCATAGATAGAAAGGTCTCGTCGAACTGATCGATTTAGACATATTATTTGTCAAATTTGGAGTTATAAAACAAAAGTTATTAATTAATTAAGAAAAAGGGCTTTTTATTTGTAATTTTAATCAACTTAAAAATTAAAGTGTTCAAAATCTATTTTGAAGGGCATATTTGAATTCCTCACATTTTTCTGATTTCAAAACATATATTATTTGTATTATTTGGATTTATATTTCAAAAGTTATTTTAAAACAGATTTGAATTTGAAAATTTAAACATTTACTAGAATCATTTTTATTTAACAGAAATTCGCCAGGACTTTTTACACTCAACTAAACTTAGCCACCGACACTAACATGTGGGTCCAGTGCTGACTCAGCCCAGGTGGGGCGCAGCGGCTGCACGGGGCTTTTCTCACTAGGGTCTTTCCTAACCGCACCCATGACAGGTGGGTCCGGGTACAGCGGGGCCACGCGCACGCGTCGCCCAGCCGGGGCGTGACACGTGGGCGATCCCAGGGCGCGGGGGGGTCTGTCCGTGATGGCCAGGATCTTCCGGGGGTTTTCTTGCAAATAAACACCGAGGCTGACAGGTGGGCTCCTGGGACTGCGGGTTTAGGAGGGAAAAAGGGGAGGGGCAATTGCAAAACGACAACGGCTGCTGCTGCGCTCTGACGGACGCGGTGCTGCCGACGGTGAAAGACTGGCCGTCTTACGGCGACGATGGCGACGCGTACGCTGGACGAATCGCGTCGCCCCAAAAACGAAAAAACGAAGAGGGCACTGGGATCTACAACTTTCGTTCAGAGAACAGCATCGGAGGGGGGCTACAACGCGTGGGGCATGGTGAGGAACAGGGCGGACGGATGCTGCGGTAACTGCTGCAAACACGATGGACATCGCGGCGGCGACGCACGGAGCTCGCTCGACGGAACGTCCGGCGCGTCTGGGCCGCTAGGAGGAGGACGGGCATGTCTAGGAGCTTGAGAGGCTCACCAGGGGGTCGCCCGTGATGTCGCTGGAGCGAGAGGTTGATCGGATCGGAGCAGAGGCTGGGGTTCCGCGAGCTTCGGATCCCGTGGCTACGGCATGTCCGGGGAGCTTCCGAGGACTCCGGCGAGGCGTGGCCGGTGCAGGGTGAGGTAGATGAAGTAGACAACGCTCCTCGTGCTCCTTGTACAGCTTGGCGCGCTCGGGATCGTCGGCTAGCAAGGCAGGCCGGAGCTAGGGTTTAGAGAAACCATGGCCATGGCTAGGAGGTTGTGGGGAGGAAGGAGAGGGGTCTGGGTTTTCCTAGATCTCGATCTGGTTAAGGAGTAGGCACGTGGGGGAGCTGGTGCTACAGATAAGAAGAGAGGGGAAGGCTCACATGGTTTGATGAGGTGCAAAAGAGGGCTCGAGTGGGGCTTCCTTCTCCCTCCTTTCTTGTGCTTTAGCTAAAGAGAGGGAAAGAGAGGGACCAGGGGAGGGCAGAGAGGCTGCAGGGTGGGGCCGGCGTGAGGAAGATAGGAGAGGGAGGGGCTAGCTCGGTTGAGGTTAGAGGGTGGCCTCGGGTTAGGTTAGAGGGTGGCTTCGGGTTTGGTTTGATAGGGTTTAGAGGGGTAGCTCGGTTAGGGCTTGGGTTGATGCTTCGACATGGAGGGGGTAGATCATGGGGTAGGGTGGCTAGGGTTAGAGAGAGGAGAGATGAGGGCTTAGGGTTTGTGATGATCTACAAGATCAAGCCAAAAGGTGGAAAGATGGTGTTTGATCTCACATGACCACGCATGGGAGCATACACATGTGAGGGTCTAGGGTTTGAACATGATCCACTCAAAAACCAAAGAAAAACCCAAAGGAGATCAAATGGTGGTGATGGTTGCATGGCCCATGCAAAACATTAAATGCCATGTTTTAATCTTGTGAAAACAGAATAAATAATCATGGCATTTGTGCATATGCATCCCAAAATATGGAACAAGGCCAAGCTAAAAGAATTAAAAGG
>OV702288.1:320977940-320980440 GCA_916181665.1 Avena sativa
GCTACTACTGTTGCTACTACTATTGCTGCTACTACTGCTGCTACTGCTACTTCTACTACTACTGCTACTACTACTACTACTACTCCTACTACTACAACTACTACTACTGCTACTTCTGCTACTGCTACTGCTACTTCTGCTACTGCTACTACTACTGCTACTACTACTACTACTGCTGCTGCTACTACTGCTGCTACCTACTACTGCTACTAATGCTACTACCTACTACTGCTACTACTACTACTACTGCTGCTACTACTGCTGCTACCTACTACTGCTACTACTACTACTGAGACTGCTACTACTGCTGCTACCTACTACTGCTACTACCTACTGCTGCTGCTACTACTACTACTATTACTACTACTACTACTGCTACACCACTGCTACTGCTGCAACTACTGCTGCTACCTACTACTGCTACTACCTACTGCTGCTACTACTACTACTACTACTAAGACTGCTACTACTGCTGCTACTACTGCTGCTACCTACTACTGCTACTACTGCTACTACCTACTGCTGCTACTACTACTACTACTACTACTACTAAGACTGCTACTACTGCTGCTACTACTGCTGCTACCTACTACTAATACTACTACTGCTACTACTACTACAGCTGCTACTACAGCTGCTACTACTGCTACTGCTGCTACTACTATTGCTACTACTGTTGCTGCTACTGCTGCTGCTACTGCTACTGCTACTACTACTTCTACTACTACTGCTACTACTACTGCTACTACTACTACTACTACTTCTACTACTACTACTACTCCTACTACTGCTGCTACTACTACAACTACTACTACTACTGCTACTTCTGCTACTGCTACTGCTACTGCTACTTCTGCTACTGCTACTACTACTGCTACTACTACTACTGCTGCTACTACTGCTGCTACCTACTACTGCTACTAATGCTACTACCTACTGCTGCTACTACTACTACTACTACTACTAAGACTGCTACTACTGCTGCTACCTACTACTTCTACGTACTACTAATACTACTACAGCTGCTACTGCTGCTACTACAACTGCTACTACTACTGCTACTGCTGCTACTACTGCTGCTACTACTGCTGCTGCTACTACTGCTGCTACTGCTGCTACTGCTGCTGCTACTACTGCTGCTACTACTACTCCTACTACTACTACTACTACTACCTACTACTGCTACTGCTCCTACTACTACTCCTGCTGCTATTACTACTACTACTACTACGACTACATCTGCTACTACTACTACTACTACTACTACTGCTACTGCTGCTGCTACAACTGCTACTACTACTACTGCTGCTACTACTACTGCTGCTACTACTGCTGCTACCTGCTACTAGTACTACTAGTACTACTACTACTACTACTACTACTACTACTACTACTACTACTACTACTACTACTACTACTACTACTACTACTACTACTACTACTACTACTACTACTACTACTACTGCTACTGCTGCTACTGCTGCTACAACTACTACTACTACTGCTTCTACTACTACTGCTAGCACTACTACTGCTACTACTACTACTACTATTACTACTACTACTACTGCTACACCACTGCTACTGCTGCAACTACTGCTGCTACCTACTACTGCTACTACCTACTGCTGCTACTACTACTACTACTAAGACTGCTACTACTGCTGCTACTACTGCTGCTACCTACTACTGCTACTACTGCTACTACCTACTGCTGCTACTACTACTACTACTACTACTAAGACTGCTACTACTGCTGCTACTACTGCTGCTACCTACTACTAATACTACTACTGCTACTACTACTACAGCTGCTACTACAGCTGCTACTACTGCTACTGCTGCTACTACTATTGCTACTACTGTTGCTGCTACTGCTGCTGCTACTGCTACTGCTACTACTACTGCTACTACTACTGCTACTACTACTGCTACTACTACTACTACTACTTCTACTACTACTACTACTCCTACTACTGCTGCTACTACTACTCCTACTACTACAACTACTACTACTACTGCTACTTCTGCTACTGCTACTGCTACTGCTACTTCTGCTACTGCTACTACTACTGCTACTACTACTACTACTGCTGCTACTACTGCTGCTACCTACTACTGCTACTACTACAATGAGACTGCTACTACAGCTGCTACCTACTACTGCTACTACCTACTGCTGCTGCTACTACTACTACTACTACTACTAAGACTGCTACTACTACTGCTACTACTACTACTGCTGCTACTACTGCTACTGCTGCTACTACTGTTGCTACTACTATTGCTGCTACTACTGCTGCTACTGCTACTTCTACTACTACTGCTACTACTACTACTACTACTCCTACTACTACAACTACTACTACTGCTACTTCTGCTACTGCTACTGCTACTTCTGCTACTGCTACTACTACTGCTACTACTACTACTACTGCTGCTGCTACTACTGCTGCTACCTACTACTGCTACTAATGCTACTACCTACTGCTGCTACTAC
>OV702288.1:321372940-321380440 GCA_916181665.1 Avena sativa
CTACTACTACTACTACTACTACTCCTCCTGCTACTGCTCCTACTACTGCTGCTACTACTACTGCTCCTGCTACTACTACTACTACTACTACTACTACTACTACTACTACTACTACTACTACTAGTGCTACTACTGCTACTACTACTACTTCTACTTCTACTACTCCTACTACTGCTACTCCTATTGCTACTGCTGCTACTACTACAACTACTGCTACTCTGCTACTACTGTTACTACTACTGCTACTACTGCTACTACTACTGCTACTACTACTACTACTGCTACTACTGCTACTACTACTACTGCTACTGCTACTACTACTACTACTACTACTACTACTACTGCTGCTGCTGCTACTACTACTACTAGTACTAGTACTGCTACTACTACTACTCCTGCTACTACTACTACTACTACTAGTAATGCTAGTGCTACTACTACTACTCCTGCTACTACTACAACTACTACTACTACTAATGCTAGTGCTACTACTGCTACTGCTACTACCGCTACTTCTACTTCTACTTCTACTACTACCACTACTACTCCTACTACTACTACTACTACTACTACTGCTGCTGCTACTGTTACTACTCTTGCTACTGTTGCTATTGCTGCTACTGCTGCTACTACTACTACTACTACTACTACTACTACTACTACTACTACTACTGCTGCTGCTACTACTACTACTACTGCTGCTACGGCTGCTACTACTGCTGCTACTGCTGCTACTACTACTGCTACTAGTACTGCTACTGCTACTGCTCCTGCTACTGCCTCTACTACTGCTACTGCTGCTACTGCTACTACTACTACTTCTACTACTACTACTTCTGCTGCTACTGCTGCTACTACTGCTGCTACTACTACTAGTACTACTGCTACTACTGCTGCTACTATTGCTACTACTGCTACTACTACTGCTACTACTGCTACTACTACTGCAAGTGCTACTTCTCCTGCTACTACTGCTACAACAACTACTACTCCTGCTACTGCTGCTACTGCTACTATTACTACTGCTACTTCTACTACTACTGCTACTGCTGCTACTGCTGCTACTGCTACTATTACTACTACTACTACTGCTGCTGCTGATGCTGCTACTGCTACTACTACTACTGCTACTACTACTTCTGCTACTACTCCTTCTACTACTCCTGCTACTGCTACTGCTATAGTTACTACTACTACTGCTACAGCTATTGCCACTACTACTACTGCTACTACTCCTGCTACTGCTACTGCTCCTACTACTACTGCTACTACTACTGCTCCTGCTACTACTACTACTACTATAGTTACTCCTACTACTACTGCTGCTACTGTTGCTACTACTACTACTACTGTTGCTCCTACTATTGCCACTACTACTACTACTCCTACTACTACTGCTGCTACTCCTACTACTACTGCTGCTACTACTCCTGCTACTACTCCTGCTACTGCTACTACTATAGTTACTACTACTACTGCTACTGCTATTGCCACTACTACTGCTGCTACTACTCCTGCTACTGCTACTCCTCCTGCTACTGCTCCTACTACTGCTGCTACTACTATTGCTCCTGCTACTACTACTACTACTCCTGCTACTACTCCTGCTACTACTCCTGCTACTACTACTACTACTACTACTACTACTACTACTACTACTTCTACTACTACTACTATTGCTACTGCTACTGCTACTACTGCTACTACTACTACTACTGCTGCTGCTACTACCACTAGTGCTACTGCTACTACTATTGCTACTGTTGCTACTACTGCTACTACTACTGCTACTACTACTACTACTACTGCTAGTGCTACTACTCCTGCTACTGCTACTACTACTGCTACAACAACAACAACTACTACTACAGCTACTGTTACTAGTGCTACTTCTACTGCTACTACTGCTACTGCTACTACTAGTCCTACTACTACTACTACTACTACTACTACTACTACTGCCGCTACTACTCCTACTACTACCCCTGCTACTGCTACTGCTATAGTTACTACTGCTACTACTGCTACTACTATTGCCACTACTACTACTACTACTACTACTACTACTACTACTCCTGCTACTGCTCCTACTACTGCTGCTACTGCTACTGCTCCTGCTACTACTACTACTACTACTACTACTACTACTACTACTACTACTACTACTACTACTACTACTACTACTACTAGTGCTACTACTAGTGCTACTACTGCTACTACTACTACTTCTACTTCTACTACTCCTACTACTACTCCTACTACTACTACTCCTATTGCTACTGCTGCTACTACTACTACTACTGCTACTACTGCTACTACTACTGCCAGTACTACTACTGCTACTACTGCTACTACTACTACTGCTACTGCTACTACTACTACTACTACTACTACTACTGCTGCTGCTACTACTACTACTAGTACTAGTACTGCTACTACTACTACTACTGCTACTACTACTACTACTACTACTACTACTACTAATGCTAGTGCTACTACTGCTACTGCTACTACCACTACTTCTACTTCTACTTCTACTTCTACTACTACCACTACTACTACTGCTACTACTGCTGCTACTGCTACTACTGTTGCTACTGTTGCTATTGCTGCTACTGCTGCTACTACTACTACTACTACTAGTACTACTACTACTACTACTACTACTACTACTACTACTACTACTACTACTACTACTACTGCTGCTGCTACTGCTGCTACTACTACTACTACTAATACTACTACTGCTACTACTGCTGCTACTGCTGCTACTACTACTGCTACTACTACTGCTACTGCTACTGCTCCTGCTACTGCTACTACTACTGCTACTGCTGCTACTGCTACTACTACTACTGCTACTACTAAAACTACTTCTGCTGCTACTGCTGCTACTACTGCTGCTACTACTACTAGTACTACTGCTACTACTGCTGCTACTATTGCTACTACTACTGCAAGTGCTACTTCTCCTTCTACTACTGCTACAACAACTACTACTCCTGCTACTGCTACTATTACTACTGCTACTACTACTACTACTACTGCTGCTACTGCTACTACTACTACTACTACTACTGTTGCTGCTGACGCTGCTACTGCTACTACTACTGCTACTACTAGTTCTGCTACTACTCCTGCTACTACTCCTGCTGCTACTGCTATTGCCACTACTACTGCTGCTACTACTCCTACTACTGCTACTGCTCCTGCTACTGCTCCTACTACTGGTGCTCCTACTACTGCTCCTGCTACTTCTACTACTACTCCTGCTACTACTCCTGCTACTACTACTACTACTACTACTACTACTACTACTACTACTACTACTACTAATACTACTACTGCTAGTGCTACTACTGCTAGTGCTACTACTGCTACTTCTACTTTTACTCCTACTACTACTACTACTACTACTACTACTACTACTGCTGCTGCTGCTACTGCTACTACTACTACTACTGCTGCTACTGCTGCTACTACTACTACTACTAGTACTACTGCTACTACTGCTGCTACTGTTGCTACTGCTGCAACTGCTGCTACTGCTACTACTACTACTACTACTACTACTAGTGCTACTACTGCTACTACTACTACTTCTACTTCTACTACTCCTACTACTACTCCTACTACTACTACTCCTATTGCTACTACTGCTACTTCTGCTACTACTACTACTACTGCTACTACTACTACTACTACTGCTATTGCTACTACTACTACTGGTGTTGCTGCTACTACTACTACTGCTACTACTACTACTCCTGCTACTACTACTACTACTACTGCTATTGCTACTACTACTACTGGTGTTGCTGCTACTACTACTGCTACTACTACTACTCCTGCTACTACTACTACTACTACTACTACTGCTGCTGCTGCTACTGCTACTACTACTACTAATACTGCTACTGCTGCTACTACTGCTGCTACTACTACTACTACTAGTACTACTGCTACTACTGCTGCTACTGCTGCTACTACTACTGCTCCTGCTACTGCTACTGCTAATTCTACTGCTAGTACTTCTACTACCGCTAATTCTACTTCTACTACTACAACTACTCCTACTAATACTACTACTACTGCTACTATTGTTGCTACTGTTGCTATTGCTGCTATTGCTGCTACTGCTGCTACTGCTACTACTACTACTACTACTACTACTACTACTACTACTTCTACTACTGTTGCTACTACTGCTACTACTAATGCTACTACTGCTACTACTACTGCAAGTGCTACTTCTCCTGCTACTACTACTGCTACAACAACTACTACTACTACTACTACTACTGCTACTACTACTAGTACTAGTACTGCTACTACTACTACTCCTGCTACTACTAATACTACTACTACTAATGCTAGTGCTACTACTACTACTCCTTCTACTACTGCTACTACTAATACTACTACTACTACTGCTACTACTGCGGCTACTGCTGCTACTGCTGCTACTACTACTGCTACTACTACTGCTACTGCTACTACTCCTACTACTGCTACTGCTGCTACTGCTACTACTACTTCTACTACTACTACTTCTGCTGCTACTACTGCTACTACTGCTGCTACTACTACTAGTACTACTGCTGCTACTATTGCTACTACTGCTACTACTACTGCTACTACTACTGCAAGTGCTACTTCTCCTGCTACTACTGCTACAACAACTACTACTCCTGCTACTGCTGCTACTGCTACTATTACTACTGCTACTTCTACTACTACTGCTACTGCTGCTACTGCTGTTACTGCTACTATTACTACTACTACTACTGCTGCTGATGCTGCTACTACTACTACTACTGCTACTACTACTTCTGCTACTACTCCTACTACTACTCCTGCTACTGCTACTGCTATAGTTACTACTACTACTGCTACAGCTATTGCCACTACTACTCCTGCTACTACTCCTTCTACTGCTACTGCTCCTACTACTGCTGCTACTACTACTGCTCCTGCTACTACTACTACTACTACTATAGTTACTCCTACTACTACTGCTGCTACTGTTGCTACCACTACTACTACTGTTGCTCCTACTATTGCCACTACTACAACTACTCCTACTACTGCTGCTGCTACTCCTACTGCTACTGCTGCTACTACTCCTGCTACTACTCCTGCTACTGCTCCTGCTACTATAGTTACTACTACTACTGCTACTGCTATTGCCACTACTACTGCTGCTACTACTCCTGCTACTGCTACTTCTCCTACTACTGCTGCTACTACTACTGCTCCTGCTGCTACTACTACTACTACTCCTGCTACTACTCCTGCTACTACTACTACTACTACTACTACTACTGCTACTGCTACTACTGCTACTGCTACTACTACTACTACTACTGCTGCTGCTACTACTACTAGTACTACTGCTACTACTGTTGCTACTATTGCTACTACTGCTACTACTACTTCTACTACTACTACTACTACTGCTAGTGCTACTACTCCTGCTACTGCTACTACTACTGCTACAACAACAACTACTACTACTACTGCTACTATTACTAGTGCTACTTTTACTACTACTACTGCTACTACTGCTACTACTCCTACTACTACTCCTTCTACTGCTACTGCTATAGTTACTACTGCTACTACTGCTACTGCTATTGCCACTACTACTACTACTACTACTACTACTACTACTACTACTACTCCTCCTGCTACTGCTCCTACTACTGCTGCTACTACTACTGCTCCTGCTACTACTACTACTACTACTACTACTACTACTACTACTGCTACTACTGCTACTACTACTACTTCTACTTCTACTACTCCTACCACTACTCCTACTACTACTCCTACTACTACTCCTCCTATTGCTACTGCTGCTACTACTGCTACTACTGCTACTACTACTGCTACTACTACTTCTACTACTACTACTACTGCTACTACTACTGCTACTACTGCTGCTACTGCTACTACTACTACTACTACTACTACTACTACTACTGCTGCTGCTACTACTACTACTAGTACTAGTACTGCTACTACTACTACTCCTGCTACTACTACTACTACTACTAATGCTAGTGCTACTACTACTACTCCTGCTACTACTACTACTACTACTACTAATGCTAGTGCTACTACTGCTACTGCTACTACCACTACTTCTACTTCTACTTCTACTACTACCATTACTACTACTACTACTACTACTACTACTACTACTACTACTACTACTACTACTACTACTGCTGCTACTACTGCTGCTACTGCAACTACTGTTGCTATTGCTGCTACTGCTACTATTACTACTACTACTACTACTACTACTGCTGCTGCTGCTACTACTACTACTGCTGCTACTGCTGCTACTGCTGCTACTACTACTACTACTACTGCTACTACTGCTGCTACTGCTGCTACTACTACTGCTACTACTACTGCTACTGCTACTGCTCCTGCTACTGCTACTACTACTGCTACTACTACTACTACTACTACTACTACTACTCCTATTGCTACTTCTGCTACTACTGCTACTACTACTACTACTGCTACTACTGTTGCTACTGCTACTACTACTACTACTACTACTACTCCTACTACTACTATAGTTACTCCTACTACTACTGCTGCTACTGTTGCTACCACTACTACTACTGTTGCTCCTACTATTGCCACTACTACAACTACTCCTACTACTGCTGCTGCTACTCCTACTGCTACTGCTGCTACTACTCCTGCTACTACTCCTGCTACTGCTACTACTATAGTTACTACTACTACTGCTACTGCTATTGCCACTACTACTGCTGCTACTACTCCTGCTACTGCTACTTCTCCTACTACTGCTGCTACTACTACTGCTCCTGCTGCTACTACTACTACTACTCCTGCTACTACTCCTGCTACTACTACTACTACTACTACTACTACTACTGCTACTGCTACTGCTACTACTGCTACTACTACTACTACTACTGCTGCTGCTACTACTACTAGTACTACTGCTACTACTGTTGCTACTATTGCTACTACTGCTACTACTACTTCTACTACTACTACTACTACTGCTAGTGCTACTACTCCTGCTACTGCTACTACTACTACAACAACAACTACTACTACTACTGCTACTATTACTAGTGCTACTTCTACTACTACTACTGCTACTACTGCTACTACTCCTACTACTACTCCTTCTACTGCTACTGCTATCGTTACTACTGCTACTACTGCTACTGCTATTGCCACTACTACTACTACTACTACTACTACTACTACTACTACTACTCCTCCTGCTACTGCTCCTACTACTGCTGCTACTACTACTGCTCCTGCTACTACTACTACTACAACTACTACTACTACTACTACTACTGCTACTACTGCTACTACTACTACTTCTACTTCTACTACTCCTACCACTACTCCTACTACTACTCCTACTACTACTCCTCCTATTGCTACTGCTGCTACTACTGCTACTACTGCTACTACTACTGCTACTACTACTTC
>OV702288.1:321392940-321400440 GCA_916181665.1 Avena sativa
CTCCTGCTACTACTACTACTGCTACTACTACTACTACTACTATTACTACTACTACTACTGCTGCTAGTGCTACTACTGCTACTGCAACTACCGCTACTTCTACTCCTACTACTACTACTACTACTACTACTACTACTCCTGCAGCTGCTGCTACTGCTACTGCTACTACTACTACTCCTGCTACTGCTACTACTATAGTTACTACTACTACTGCTACTGCTATTGCCACTACTACTACTACTACTACTACTACTACTACTACTACTACTACTACTACTACTACTACTACTACTACTACTACTACTACTACTACTACTACTACTACTGCTACTGCTCCTACTACTGCTGCTACTACTACTGCTCCTGCTACTACTACTACTACTACTACTACTACTACTACTACTACTACTACTTGTTGGAGATATGCCCTAGAGGCAATAATAAATATAGTTATTATTATATATCTTTGTGTTTATGATAAATGTTTGCATTCATGCTATAATAGTATTAAAAAGGAAACCATTAATACTTGTGTGATTTGTAAACTTAATTTGAAGTCCCTAGTATAGCCTCTATACTTCACTAGCTTGTTGGTTGATTGATGATGTGGTTTCTTTGTCATGAACATTGAGATGTTATCAACAACAAGATCATATCGTTAGGAGAATGATATGGTGGACATACTCCTATAGACAAGCGTAGCATAAAGATCAAGTCATTTTAATAGTTCAATTGCTATATGCTTTCTGATACATAGTAACCTAACTCCTTCGACCATGAGATCATGCATATCACCTTTACTGGATGGATGCTTTGATGTCATCAAACACCACACCGTAACAGGGTGGCTATAAAGGTGGCATTGAGTGTTCGGAAAGTATTGGTTGAAACACATGGATCAAGAGTGGGATTTGTCCATCCACATGACGGATAGATATTCTCTGGGCCCTCTCGGTGAAATGTCATTCAATTAGCTTGCAAGCATGTGACTTGGTCACAAGGGATCACATATCACGGGAACGAGAAAAGAGTACTTATCGGTAACAAGGATGAACTAGGTATGCAGAGATACCGACGATCATAACCTCGGATAAGTAACATATCGTGAGACAAAGGGAAATTGGTATCGTATGTAAGTGGTTCATTCGATCGCAAAGTAATCGTAGAAATATGTGGGAGCCATATGAATTTCCAGATTCCTCTATTGGTTATTGTTCAGAGAAGTGTCTCGATCATGTCCGCATAATTCACGAACCGTAGGGAGACACACTTAAGGATTCGACGTTGTTTGAGTAGTTATGGTATTATGAGAAAAAGACCGAATGTTGTTCGGAGTCTCGGATGGGATCCGGGATATCACGAGGTGATCCGGAATGGTCCGGAGAATAAGATTCATATAAGGAAAGTCCCGTTTCGGAGTTCGGGAATGATTCCGGTGTTTTCATCGGGGATATTCTAGAAGGTTCCGGATTGTCCGGCACTCCGGGGGGGAAGGGGTACATGAATGTGTCATTACATATTAGAATGATTGCATCATGTACTAAGTGTTCTTGCTGTCCCAAATATAGGATTAAATTGAATCCTAAAACAGAAAAGTCAAATGTCCAGTTTGAAAGTCAAACTGCCAAAAACAAGAAACTGTGGGAAACAAGCAAGAGGAGTTGGAGTCGACTTGGAGGAGGAGTTTCTCTCCTCCAAGCCGGCGGCCAGCCTAGGCCGAGTTGGGGAGGGACTCCCTCCCTCCCCTGGCGCGCCCACCCCTCCCACCTATATAAGGAGGGGCAGGGCTCCCCTCCTACACACAAGTTTCCTATCCTCTAAACTAAACCCTAGATCTAGACCCCGGTTTAGAGCTATTCGGTTTAGAGCCTTCTAATTGGTTTAGAGCCCTCTAATTGGTGTGTCTAATTACTAGACCACTAATAGCCTCTCTCATAAGCTCCACCATACTCGCACCGGCTTAAGGCGAAGCCCTGCGGGATTTCCCCTCTACCTCCGGTACCACGCCGTTGTGCTGCCGGAATCGCGAGGAGAGTGCTACAACCTCCGCTGCCTGCTGGAACAAGGGAGAGGAAGGTCTTCGTCGAGTACCGAACGTGTGACCGACTGCGGGAGCGCTGCGGGAACGCGGCGCCGGAAGGATCGTCTACGCGATCTTGAGATCGGAAAGAGTACGACTACATCACCCACGAGAATCTGCTCTCGTTAAACACTTTGGAATCTTCGAGGGTGAGTTATTCCATCGACTCGTTGCTACAATCTAGTAGATAGATCTTGGCTTGTTTGTTTGTATGCGATAGAAAATTTTTGTTTTCCATGCTACGAACCCCTACAGTGGTATCAGAGCCGTGTCTATATGTAGATCTGTTGCACGAGTAGAACACAATGGTCATTGTGGGCGTTGATGCTTTTATTGTAGATTGCTTTTTGTGTACTTTGCATCTTGCGGTATGTTGGGATGAAGCGGCCCGGGCTAACCTTACATGACATCGTTCATGAGACTTGCTCCACGCTTGACATGCAACTCGTTTTGCATAAGTGGCTTTGCGGGTGCCTGTTTCTCCTAGCATAGTAAAGATCCAATTTACAACGGGTGATCAACAATGCTAGTATCAATGTTGTGGTTCTTGTTCGTAAGTTAGAACGACACTTATGGAAAGCCCCAAACCACGTAAAATATGCAAAGAAAGTAGAAGCGTCTAACTTTGTTTTGCAGGGGTGTGCAGTGATGTGATATGGCCATGATTGTGATTATATTTGATGTATGCAATGTTCCTTATTGTAAGTTGGCAACCGGCAGGAGCCATATGGTTGTCTTTAATTTCTGTTAAGACCTGCGTGTCTATTCAAAATAGTTGTAATAGTTGAAGCTGGTGGACGACAACCATGGAGAAGCGTCATTGACCTTGATGCTATGCCGGTGATGATGGAGATCATATTCGTGCTTGAAGATGGAGATCGGAAGCACAAAGAAGAAAGGCCATATCATATCACATATTATGAATTGCATGTGATGTTAATCCTTTATGCATCTTGTATTGCTTAGTAGACGACGGTAGCATTATAAGATGATCCCTCATGCACATAAATTTCAAGTTCTAGAGTGTTCACCCTTAGTATGCACCGTTGCCAAAGCTTGCTGCTTCGAAGCACCACGTGATGATCGGGTGTCTTTGATTCCGCGGGTGAATACAACGTAAGCAAGCCAGATTTGCTTATGCGGAAGCTAAGGTTTGATCTTGACGAGCCTAGCATGTACAGACATGGCCTCAGGAACACGGATCGCCGAAAGGCAAAGCATGAATCATATAGTAGATATGATGAACATGATGATTGTTCGCCATTAAAACTATATCAGCTCTCGTGATGATCGGTGTTGATGTAGTGGATTTGGTTCGTGTGATCACTAAAACAATGTGAGGGATGTTGTTTTGAGTGGGAGTTCACCTAGTTTAATTTCATTAATTAATTTGAACTCAATTTGTCATAAACTTAGTCTAAACTATTGCAAATATGTTGTAGATCAATGGCAGCCCCTACCATCAATTTTAATGCGTTCCTAGAGAAAGAAAAGTTGAAAAACAATGGAAGCAACTTCGCGGATTGGTTCCGCAATTTGAGGATTGTCCTCACAGCTGGTAATTTGACCTATGTGCTGGATGCACCGCTAGGTGACCCACCTGCAGCTGATGCTACCGATGAAGTAAAGAATGTTTACCTTGCTCGGAAGAATCAGTACTCCATAGTTCAGTGTGCTATCTTGTATGGTTTAGAATCGGAGCTTCAGAAAAGGTTTGAAGAGTCAGATCCATATGATATTGTCGAGGATCTCAAATTAATCTTTGAGACTCATGCGGCAATTGAAAGTTATGAAGCTTCTGAAAAGTTCTTTAACTGCAAGATGGAAGAGGGTAGCTCCGTCAGTGAGCATGTGCTTAAGATGTCTGGGCACGCAAATAAACTTCAAAGTTTGGGTATAGTGATTCCTAATACTTTGGGAGTTTACCGCATCCTCCAATCACTACCACCAAGTTACAAGAACTTTGTGATGAACTACAACATGCAGAACATGAACAAAGAGTTGCCAGAACTATTTGCTATGTTAAAATCTGCAGAAGTGGAGATCAAGAAAGAGCACCAAGTGTTGATGGTCAATAAGACCACCAAATTCAAGAAAGGCAAGTCTAAGCAAAAGGGACACTTCAAGAAGGGTGGTAAGAAAGTTACCACGCCGACGAAGAAGACCAAGGCTGGACCTAAACCTGAAACTGAGTGCTTTTACTGCAAGGGAGAAGGTCACTGGAAGCGGAATTGCCCAAGGTACTTGGCGGATTTGAAGAACGGCAACATCAAGAAGAAAGGTATATCTGATATACATGTTATTGATGTGTATCTCACTAGTACTTGTAGTAGTGCCTGGGTATTTGATACTGGTTCGGTTGCTCATATTTGTAACTCGAAACAGGAGCTGCAGAATAAACGGAAGCTAGTGAAGAACGAGGTGACGATGCGCGTAGGAAACGGATCAAAGGTTGATGTGATCGCGGTCGGCACGCTACCTCTTCATCTACCATCGGGATTAGTTTTATACTTAAATAATTGTTATTTGGTGCCTGCATTAAGCATGAACATTATATCAGGATCTTGTTTATTGCGAGACAGTTACTTGTTTAAATCCGAGAATAATGGTTGTTCGATTTATATGAGTAATGTGTTTTATGCACATGCACCTTTGATAGATGGTCTATTCATATTGAATCTCGATAATAGAAATACACATATTAATAACATTGAGGCTAAACGTTTGAAATCAAGCGATAATTTGACCTATATGTGGCACTGTCGTCTTGGTCACATTGGAGTGAAACGTATGAAGAAACTCCATTCCGATGGACTTCTTGAATCACTTGATTTTGAATCACTTGAAAGATGCGAAGCATGTCTGATGGGTAAAATGACTAAGACTCCATTTTCTGGTATAATGGAGCGAGCTACGGACTTACTGGAAATCATACATACCGATGTGTGTGGTCCAATGAGTGTAGCATCGCGCAGTGGTTATCGTTATGTTCTTACCTTCACGGATGACTTGAGTAGATATGGGTATATCTATTTCATGAAACATAAGTCCGAAACTTTCGAGAAGTTTAAGGAGTTTCAAAGTGAGGTAGAGAATCAACGTAACAAGAAGATTAAATTTCTACGTTCTGATCGTGGAGGTGAATATCTAAGTTACGAGTTTGGCGAGCATTTGAAGAAATGCGGAATACTTTCACAATTGACACCGCCGGGAACACCACAGCGTAATGGTGTGTCTGAACGTCGTAATCGAACTCTCTTAGATATGGTTCGTTCTATGATGTCACTTACAGATTTACCGCTATCATTTTGGGGTTATGCATTAGAAACAGCCGCATTCACTTTAAATAGGGCACCATCTAAATCCGTTGAAACGACACCGTATGAATTATGGTTTGGGAAGAAACCTAAATTGTCGTTCCTTAAAGTTTGGGGATGCGAAGCCTATGTAAAGAAGTTACAGCCGGACAAGCTTGAACCCAAAGCGGAAAAATGCGTCTTCATAGGATACCCGAAGGAAACTATTGGGTATACCTTCTATCATATATCCGAAGGCAAAATCTTCGTTGCCAAGAGTGGATCCTTTCTAGAGAAGGAATTTCTCTCGAAAGAAGTGACTGGAAGGAAAGTAGAACTCGACGAGGTTGTCGAACCTTCTCTCGAAATTGCGAGTAGCGCAGCACCGGAAGAAGTTCCTGTGGTGCCTGCACCAATAAGAGAGGAAGCTAATGATAGTGATCATGAAACTTCGGTTGAAGTTGCTACAGAGCCTCGGAGGTCAACGAGAACTCGTACCACTCCAGATTGGTATGATTCCGTTATGAATGTCATGTTGGTGGACAACACCGATGACCCCGAGACATATGAGGAAGCGATGATAAGCCCAGATTCCAATAAATGGCAAGAAGCCATGAAATCCGAGATTGGATCCATGTACGAAAACCAAGTATGGACTTTGGTGGACTTACCGGATGGCCGGAAGGCTGTCGAGAACAAATGGATTTTCAAGAAGAAAACAGATGCTGATGGTAATGTTACTGTCTATAAAGCTCGACTTGTCGCAAAAGGGTTTCGACAAATTCAAGGAGTTGACTACGATGAGACTTTCTCACCGGTAGCGAAGCTAAAGTCTGTGAGGATAATGTTAGCAATCGCTGCATATTATGATTATGAGATATGGCAGATGGATGTCAAAACAGCATTCCTCAATGGAGACATTGATGAAGAGTTGTATATGATACAACCCAAAGGTTTTGTCGATCCTAAAGATGCTAACAAGGTATGCAAGCTTCAACGGTCCATCTATGGATTGAAGCAAGCATCCCGAAGTTGGAATCAACGTTTTGATAAGGTAATCAAAAGTTTTGGTTTTATACAAACTTATGGAGAAGCTTGTATTTACAAGAAAGTGAGTGGGAGCTCTGTAGCATTCTTAATACTGTATGTGGATGACATATTGTTGATTGGGAATGATGTAGACCTTCTTAATAGTGTCAAGGAATATTTGAATAATAGTTTTTCAATGAAAGATCTTGGCGAAGCAGCTTACATATTAGGCATAAAGATTTATAGAGATAGATCGAAACGCCAAATATCATTGTCACAGAGTACATATTTGGACAAAGTTCTAAAGAAGTTTGGAATGGAAGAAAGCAAGAAAGGGTTCTTGCCCATGTTGCCCAATACGAACTTGAGTAAAACTCAAAGTCCGACATCGGCAGAAGATAGAGAAAGGATGAGTAAGACTCCCTATGCCTCAGCCATAGGATCTCTAATGTATGCCATGCTATGTACTAGACCCGACATCGCATATGCTGTTAGTTTAACTAGCAGATATCAAAGTGATCCAGGAGTGGATCATTGGACAGCGGTCAAAAACATCCTTAAGTACTTGAGAAGAACTAAGGATATGGTTCTTTCTTATGGAGGTGATGAACAGCTCGTTGTTAATGGTTACACCGATGCTAGTTGGAACACCGATCCGGATGATTCTAAATCACAATCTGGATACGTATTTATTTTGAATGGTGCAGCAGTTAGCTGGAGGAGTGCAAAGCAAAGCGTTGTGGCGAGATCTTCAACTGAATCGGAATACATGGCTGCTTCGGAGGCTTCACAAGAAGCGATATGGATGAAAGAGTTCATTACAGAGCTGGGTGTGGTTCCTAGTGCGCTGGACCCAATGTCTATCTACTGTGATAACATGGGCGCCATAGCCAATGCGCAAGAACCAAGGTCACACAAGAAGCTGAAGCATATCAAGCTACGTTTTCACGCTATTCGAGAACATATCCAGGATGGGGATATAAAGATTTGCAAAGTACACACAGATCTGAATGTGGCGGATCCGTTGACTAAACCTCTCCCGAGGGCAAAACATGACCAACACCAAACTGCCATGGGTGTTCGGTATATTACCAT
>OV702288.1:321437940-321440440 GCA_916181665.1 Avena sativa
CTCCTGCTACTGCTCCTACTACTGCTGCTACTACTACTGCTCCTGCTACTACTACTACTACTCCTGCTACTACTCCTGCTACTACTACTACTACTACTACTACTACTACTACTAGTGCTACTACTGCTAGTGCTACTACTGCTACTTCTACTTCTACTCCTACTACTACTACTACTACTACTACTACTACTACTACTGCTGCTGCTGCTGCTGCTGCTACTGCTACTACTACTACTGCTGCTACTGCTGCTACTACTACTACTACTAGTACTACTGCTACTACTGCTGCTACTGTTGCTACTGCTGCTACTGCTACTACTACTAGTACTACTACTACTAGTACTACTACTACTACTGCTACTGCTACTGCTACTGCTACTGCTACTACTGCTACTACTACTACTACTACTACTACTGTTGCTGCTACTACTACTAGTACTACTGCTACTACTGTTGCTACTGTTGCTACTACTGCTACTACTACTGCTACTACTACTACTACTGCTAGTGCTACTACTCCTGCTACTGCTACTACTACTGCTACAACAACAACTACTACTACTACTGCTACTGTTACTAGTGCTACTTCTACTGCTACTACTGCTACTGCTACTACTACTCCTACTACTACTACTACTACTACTACTACTGCTACTACTGGTACTACTCCTACTACTACTCCTGCTACTGCTACTGCTATAGTTACTACTGCTACTACTGCTACTGCTATTGCCACTACTACTACTACTACTACTACTCCTCCTGCTACTGCTCCTACTACTGCTGCTACTACTACTGCTCCTGCTACTACTACTACTACTACTAGTGCTACTACTGCTACTACTACTACTTCTACTTCTACTACTCCTACTACTACTCCTACTACTACTCCTACTACTGCTACTCCTATTGCTACTGCTGCTACTACTACAACTACTGCTACTCTGCTGCTACTGCTACTACTACTGCTACTACTACTACTACTGCTACTACTACTACTACTGCTACTACTGCTACTGCTACTACTACTACTACTACTGCTACTACTACTACTACTACTACTACTACTGTTGCTGCTACTACTACTACTAGTACTAGTACTGCTACTACTACTACTCCTGCTACTACTACTACTACTACTAATGCTAGTGCTACTACTACTACTCCTGCTACTACTACAACTACTACTACTACTAATGCTAGTGCTACTACTGCTACTGCTACTACCGCTACTTCTACTTCTACTTCTACTACTACCACTACTACTCCTACTACTACTACTACTACTACTGCTGCTGCTACTGTTACTACTGTTGCTACTATTGCTATTGCTGCTACTGCTACTACTACTACTACTACTACTACTACTACTACTACTACTACTGCTGCTGCTGCTACTACTACTACTACTACTGCTGCTACGGCTGCTACTACTGCTGCTACTGCTGCTACTACTACTGCTACTACTACTGCTACTGCTACTGCTCCTGCTACTGCCTCTACTACTGCTACTGCTGCTACTGCTACTACTACTACTTCTACTACTACTACTTCTGCTGCTACTGCTGCTACTACTGCTGCTACTACTACTAGTACTACTGCTACTACTGCTGCTACTATTGCTACTACTGCTACTACTACTGCTACTACTGCTACTACTACTGCAAGTGCTACTTCTCCTGCTACTACTGCTACAACAACTACTACTCCTGCTACTGCTGCTACTGCTACTATTACTACTGCTACTTCTACTACTACTGCTACTGCTGATATTGTTGCTACTGCTACTATTACTACTACTACTACTGCTGCTGCTGATGCTGCTACTGCTACTACTACTACTGCTACTACTACTTCTGCTACTACTCCTACTACTACTCCTGCTACTGCTACTGCTATAGTTACTACTACTACTGCTACAGCTATTGCCACTACTACTACTGCTACTACTCCTGCTACTGCTACTGCTCCTGCTACTACTGCTACTACTACTGCTCCTGCTACTACTACTACTATAGTTACTCCTACTACTACTGCTGCTACTGTTGCTACTACTACTACTACTGTTGCTCCTACTATTGCCACTACTACTACTACTCCTACTACTACTGCTGCTACTCCTACTACTACTGCTGCTACTACTCCTGCTACTACTCCTGCTACTGCTACTACTATAGTTACTACTACTACTGCTACTGCTATTGCCACTACTACTGCTGCTACTACTCCTGCTACTGCTACTGCTCCTGCTACTGCTCCTACTACTGCTGCTACTACTACTGCTCCTGCTACTACTACTACTACTACTCCTGCTACTACTCCTGCTACTACTCCTGCTACTACTACTACTACTACTACTACTACTACTACTACTACTACTACTACTACTACTACTACTTCTACTACTACTACTACTGCTACTGCTATAGCTACTACTGCTACTACTACTACTACTGCTGCTGCTACTACTACTAGTGCTACTGCTACTACTGTTGCTACT
>OV702288.1:321445440-321475440 GCA_916181665.1 Avena sativa
TACTAGTGCTACTACTGCTACTACTACTACTTCTACTTCTACTACTCCTACTACTACTCCTACTACTACTACTCCTATTGCTACTGCTGCTACTACTACTACTACTGCTACTACTGCTACTACTGCTACTACTACTGCTACTACTACTACTACTGCTACTACTGCTACTACTACTACTGCTACTGCTACTACTACTACTACTACTCCTACTACTACTACTGTTGCTGCTACTACTACTACTAGTACTAGTACTGCTACTACTACTACTCCTGCTACTACTACTACTACTAATGCTAGTGCTACTACTACTACTCCTGCTACTACTACTACTACTACTACTACTACTACTACTACTACTACTACTACTACTACTAATGCTAGTGCTACTACTGCTACTGCTACTACCACTACTTCTACTTCTACTTCTACTTCTACTACTACCACTACTACTACTGCTACTACTGCTGCTACTGCTACTACTGTTGCTACTGTTGCTATTGCTGCTACTGCTGCTACTACTACTACTACTACTACTACTACTACTACTACTACTACTACTACTACTACTGCTGCTGCTACTGCTGCTACTACTACTACTACTAATACTACTACTGCTACTACTGCTGCTACTGCTGCTACTACTACTGCTACTACTACTGCTACTGCTCCTGCTACTGCTACTACTACTGCTACTGCTGCTACTGCTACTACTACTACTGCTACTACTAAAACTACTTCTGCTGCTACTGCTGCTACTACTGCTGCTACTACTACTACTGCTGCTGCTACTACTGCTGCTGCTATTGCTACTACTGCTACTACTACTGCTACTACTACTGCAAGTGCTACTTCTCCTTCTACTACTGCTACAACAACTACTACTCCTGCTACTGCTACTATTACTACTGCTACTACTACTACTACTGCTACTGCTGCTACTGCTGCTACTTCTACTACTACTACTACTACTGTTGCTGCTGATGCTGCTACTTCTGCTACTACTACTACTTCTACTACTACTACTGCTAGTGCTACTACTCCAGCTACTGCTACTACTACTGCTACAACAACAACTACTACTACTACAGCTACTGTTACTAGTGCTACTTCTACTGCTACTACTGCTACTGCTACTACTAGTCCTACTACTACTACTACTACTACTACTACTGCTGCTACTACTCCTACTACTACTCCTGCTACTGCTACTGCTATAGTTACTACTGCTACTACTGCTACTACTATTGCCACTACTACTACTACTACTACTACTACTACTACTACTCCTGCTACTGCTCCTACTACTGCTGCTACTACTACTGCTCCTGCTACTACTACTACTACTACTACTACTACTACTACTACTACTACTACTACTACTACTACTACTACTACTACTAGTGCTACTACTGCTACTACTACTACTTCTACTTCTACTACTCCTACTACTACTCCTACTACTACTACTCCTATTGCTACTGCTGCTACTACTACTACTACTGCTACTACTGCTACTACTGCTACTACTACTGCTACTACTACTACTACTGCTACTACTGCTACTACTACTACTGCTACTGCTACTACTACTACTACTCCTACTACTACTACTGCTGCTGCTACTACTACTACTAGTACTAGTACTGCTACTACTACTACTCCTGCTACTACTACTACTACTAATGCTAGTGCTACTACTACTACTCCTGCTACTACTACTACTACTACTACTACTACTACTACTACTACTAATGCTAGTGCTACTACTGCTACTGCTACTACCACTACTTCTACTTCTACTTCTACTTCTACTACTACCACTACTACTACTGCTACTACTGCTGCTACTGCTACTACTGTTGCTACTGTTGCTATTGCTGCTACTGCTGCTACTACCACTACTACTACTACTACTACTACTACTACTACTACTACTACTACTACTACTACTACTACTACTGCTGCTACTACTGCTGCTACTACTACTACTACTAATACTACTACTGCTACTACTGCTGCTACTGCTGCTACTACTACTGCTACTACTACTGCTACTGCTCCTGCTACTGCTACTACTACTGCTACTGCTGCTACTGCTACTACTACTACTGCTACTACTAAAACTACTTCTGCTGCTACTGCTGCTACTACTGCTGCTACTACTACTACTGCTGCTGCTACTACTGCTGCTACTATTGCTACTACTGCTACTACTACTGCTACTACTACTGCAAGTGCTACTTCTCCTTCTACTACTGCTACAACAACTACTACTCCTGCTACTGCTACTATTACTACTGCTACTACTACTACTACTGCTACTGCTGCTACTGCTGCTACTTCTACTACTACTACTACTACTGTTGCTGCTGATGCTGCTACTGCTACTACTACTACTGCTACTACTAGTTCTGCTACTACTCCTACTACTACTCCTGCTGCTACTGCTATTGCCACTACTACTGCTGCTACTACTCCTGCTACTGCTACTGCTCCTGCTACTGCTCCTACTACTGGTGCTCCTACTACTGCTCCTGCTACTACTACTACTACTCCTGCTACTACTCCTGCTACTACTACTACTACTACTACTACTACTACTACTACTACTACTACTACTACTACTACTACTACTACTAATACTACTACTGCTAGTGCTACTACTGCTAGTGCTACTACTGCTACTTCTACTTCTACTCCTACTACTACTACTACTACTACTGCTGCTGCTGCTACTGCTACTACTACTACTGCTGCTACTGCTACTACTACTACTAGTACTACTGCTACTACTCCTGCTACTACTCCTGCTACAGCTACTGCTATAGTTACTACTACTACTGCTACAGCTATTGCCACTACTACTACTGCTACTACTCCTGCTACTGCTACTGCTCCTACTACTACTGCTACTACTACTGCTCCTGCTACTACTACTACTACTATAGTTACTCCTACTACTACTGCTGCTACTGTTGCTACTACTACTACTACTACTGTTACTCCTACTATTGCCACTACTACTACTACTCCTACTACTACTGCTGCTACTCCTACTACTACTGCTGCTACTACTCCTGCTACTACTCCTGCTACTGCTACTACTATAGTTACTACTACTACTGCTACTGCTATTGCCACTACTACTGCTGCTACTACTCCTGCTACTGCTACTGCTCCTGCTACTGCTCCTACTACTGCTGCTACTACTACTGCTCCTGCTACTACTACTACTACTCCTGCTACTACTCCTGCTACTACTACTACTACTACTACTACTACTACTACTACTACTACTACTACTACTACTACTACTACTACTACTACTACTACTACTTCTACTACTACTACTACTGCTACTGCTACTGCTACTGCTACTGCTACTACTGCTACTACTACTACTACTACTGCTGCTGCTAATACTACTAGTGCTACTGCTACTACTGTTGCTACTGTTGCTACTACTGCTACTACTACTTCTACTACTACTACTGCTAGTGCTACTACTCCAGCTACTGCTACTACTACTGCTACAACAACAACAACTACTACTACAGCTACTGTTACTAGTGCTACTTCTACTGCTACTAGTGCTACTGCTACTACTAGTCCTACTACTACTACTACTACTACTACTACTACTGCTGCTACTACTCCTACTACTACTCCTGCTACTGCTACTACTATAGTTACTACTGCTACTACTATTGCCACTACTACTACTACTACTACTCCTGCTACTGCTCCTACTACTGCTGCTACTACTACTGCTCCTGCTACTACTACTACTAATACTACTACTACTGCTACTACTACTACTACTACTACTACTACTACTACTACTACTAGTGCTACTACTGCTACTACTACTACTTCTACTTCTACTACTCCTACTACTACTCCTACTACTACTACTCCTATTGCTACTGCTGCTACTACTACTACTACTGCTACTACTGCTACTACTGCTACTACTACTGCTACTACTACTACTACTGCTACTACTGCTACTACTACTACTGCTACTGCTACTACTACTACTACTACTACTACTACTGCTGCTGCTACTACTACTACTAGTACTAGTACTGCTACTACTACTACTCCTGCTACTACTACTACTACTACTAATGCTAGTGCTACTACTACTACTCCTGCTACTACTACTACTACTACTAATGCTAGTGCTACTACTGCTACTGCTACTACCACTACTTCTACTTCTACTTCTACTTCTACTACTACCACTACTACTACTGCTACTACTGCTGCTACTGCTACTACTGTTGCTACTGTTGCTATTGCTGCTACTGCTGCTACTACTACTACTACTACTACTACTACTACTACTACTACTACTACTACTACTACTACTACTACTACTACTGCTGCTGCTACTGCTGCTACTACTACTACTACTAATACTACTACTGCTACTACTGCTGCTACTGCTGCTACTACTACTGCTACTACTACTGCTACTGCTCCTGCTACTGCTACTACTACTGCTACTGCTGCTACTGCTACTACTACTACTGCTACTACTAAAACTACTTCTGCTGCTACTGCTGCTACTACTGCTGCTACTACTACTACTACTGCTGCTACTACTGCTGCTACTATTGCTACTACTGCTACTACTACTGCTACTACTACTGCAAGTGCTACTTCTCCTTCTACTACTGCTACAACAACTACTACTCCTGCTACTGCTACCATTACTACTGCTACTACTACTACTGCTACTGCTGCTACTGCTGCTACTTCTACTACTACTACTACTACTGTTGCTGCTGATGCTGCTACTGCTACTACTACTACTGCTACTACTAGTTCTGCTACTACTCCTGCTACTACTCCTGCTGCTACTGCTATTGCCACTACTACTGCTGCTACTACTCCTGCTACTGCTACTGCTCCTGCTACTGCTCCTACTACTGGTGCTCCTACTACTGCTCCTGCTACTACTACTACTACTCCTGCTGCTACTACTACTACTACTACTACTACTACTACTACTACTACTACTACTACTACTACTACTACTACTACTACTACTACTACTGCTAGTGCTACTACTGCTAGTGCTACTACTGCTACTTCTACTTCTACTCCTACTACTACTACTACTACTACTACTGCTGCTGCTGCTACTGCTACTACTACTACTACTGCTACTGCTGCTACTACTACTACTAGTACTACTGCTACTACTGCTGCTACTGTTGCTACTGCTGCTACTGCTGCTACTGCTACTACTACTACTACTACTACTACTACTAGTGCTACTACTGCTACTACTACTACTTCTACTTCTACTACTCCTACTACTACTCCTACTACTACTACTCCTATTGCTACTACTGCTACTTCTGCTAGTACTACTACTACTGCTACTACTGTTGCTACTGCTACTACTACTACTACTACTACTACTACTACTATTGCTACTACTACTGCTACTACTACTACTACTGCTACTACTGCTACTACTACTACTACTACTACTGCTATTGCTACTACTACTACTGGTGTTGCTGCTACTACTACTACTACTGCTACTACTACTACTCCTGCTACTACTACTGCTACTACTACTACTACTACTGCTGCTGCTGCTACTGCTACTACTACTACTAATACTGCTACTGCTGCTACTACTGCTGCTACTACTACTACTACTACTACTAGTACTACTACTACTACTGCTGCTACTGCTGCTACTACTACTGCTCCTGCTACTGCTACTGCTAATTCTACTGCTACTACTTCTACTACCGCTAATTCTACTTCTACTACTACTACTACTCCTACTAATACTACTACTGCTACTATTGTTGCTACTGTTGCTATTGCTGCTATTGCTGCTACTGCTGCTGCTACTACTACTACTACTACTACTACTACTACTTCTACTACTGCTACTACTGTTGCTACTACTGCTACTACTAATGCTACTACTGCTACTACTACTGCAAGTGCTACTTCTCCTGCTACTACTACTGCTGCTGCTACTACTACTACTAGTACTAGTACTGCTACTACTACTACTCCTGCTACTACTAATACTACTACTACTAATGCTAGTGCTACTACTGCTACTCCTGCTACTACTAATACTACTACTACTACTGCTACTACTGCTGCTACTGCTGCTACTGCTGCTACTACTACTTCTACTACTACTGGTACTGCTACTGCTCCTGCTACTGCCTCTACTACTGCTACTGCTGCTACTGCTACTACTACTTCTACTACTACTACTACTTCTGCTGCTACTGCTGCTACTACTGCTGCTACTACTACTAGTACTATTGCTACTACTGCTGCCACTATTGCTACTACTGCTACTACTACTGCTACTACTACTGCAAGTGCTACTTCTCCTGCTACTACTGCTACAACAACTACTACTCCTGCTACTGCTGCTACTGCTACTATTACTACTGCTACTTCTACTACTACTGCTACTGCTGTTACTGCTACTATTATTACTACTACTACTACTGCTGCTGATGCTGCTACTACTACTACTACTGCTACTACTACTTCTGCTACTACTCCTACTACTACTCCTGCTACTGCTACTGCTATAGTTACTACTACTACTGCTACAGCTATTGCCACTACTACTCCTGCTACTACTCCTTCTACTGCTACTGCTGCTAGTACTACTGCTACTTCTGCTAGTACTACTACTACTGCTACTACTGTTGCTACTGCTACTACTACTACTACTACTACTACTATTGCTACTACTGCTACTACTGCTACTACTACTGCTACTACTACTACTACTGCTACTACTGCTACTACTACTACTACTACTGCTATTGCTACTACTACTACTGGTGTTGCTGCTACTACTACTACTACTGCTACTACTACTACTCCTGCTACTACTACTACTGCTACTACTACTACTACTGCTGCTGCTGCTACTGCTACTACTACTACTAATACTGCTACTGCTGCTACTACTGCTGCTACTACTACTACTACTAGTACTACTGCTACTACTGCTGCTACTGCTGCTACTACTACTGCTCCTGCTACTACTACTGCAAATTCTACTGCTACTACTTCTACTACCGCTAATTCTACTTCTACTACTACTACTACTCCTACTAATACTACTACTACTACTGCTACTATTGTTGCTACTGTTGCTATTGCTGCTATTGCTGCTACTGCTGCTACTGCTACTACTACTACTACTACTACTACTACTACTACTACTACTACTGCTACTACTGTTGCTACTACTGCTACTACTAATGCTACTACTGCTACTACTACTGCAAGTGCTACTTCTCCTGCTACTACTACTGCTACAACAACTACTACTACTACTACTGCTGCTACTACTACTACTAGTACTAGTACTGCTACTACTACTACTCCTGCTACTACTAATACTACTACTACTAATGCTAGTGCTACTACTACTACTCCTGCTACTACTGCTACTACTAATACTACTACTACTGCTACTACTACTGCTGCTACTGCTGCTACTGCTGCTACTACTACTGCTACTACTACTGGTACTGCTACTGCTCCTGCTACTGCCTCTACTACTGCTACTGCTGCTACTGCTACTACTACTTCTACTACTACTACTACTTCTGCTGCTACTGCTGCTACTACTGCTGCTACTACTACTAGTACTACTGCTACTACTGCTGCTAGTATTGCTACTACTGCTACTACTACTGCTACTACTACTGCAAGTGCTACTTCTCCTGCTACTACTGCTACAACAACTACTACTCCTGCTACTGCTGCTACTGCTACTATTACTACTGCTACTTCTACTTCTACTGCTACTGCTGCTACTGCTGTTACTGCTACTATTATTACTACTACTACTGCTGCTGATGCTGCTACTACTACTACTACTGCTACTACTACTTCTGCTACTACTCCTTCTACTACTCCTGCTACTGCTACTGCTATAGTTACTACTACTACTGCTACAGCTATTGCCACTACTACTCCTGCTACTACTCCTTCTACTGCTACTGCTCTTACTACTGCTGCTACTACTACTGCTCCTGCTACTACTGCTACTACTACTACTATAGTTACTCCTACTACTACTGCTGCTACTGTTGCTACTACTACTACTACTGTTGCTCCTACTATTGCCACTACTACTACTACTCCTACTACTACTGCTGCTACTCCTACTACTACTGCTGCTACTACTCCTGCTACTACTCCTGCTACTGCTACTACTATAGTTACTACTACTACTGCTACTGCTATTGCCACTACTACTGCTGCTACTACTCCTGCTACTGCTACTGCTCCTACTACTGCTGCTACTACTACTGCTCCTGCTGCTACTACTACTACTACTCCTGCTACTACTCCTGCTACTACTACTACTACTACTACTACTACTACTTCTACTACTACTACTACTGCTACTGCTACTGCTACTACTGCTACTACTACTACTACTACTGCTGCTGCTACTACTACTAGTACTACTGCTACTACTGTTGCTACTATTGCTACTACTGCTACTACTACTACTACTACTGCTAGTGCTACTACTCCTGCTACTGCTACTACTACTGCTACAACAACAACTACTACTACTACTGCTACTGTTACTAGTGCTACTTCTACTGCTACTACTGCTACTGCTACTACTACTCCTACTACTACTACTACTACTACTGCTACTACTGCTACTACTCCTACTACTACTCCTGCTACTGCTACTGCTATAGTTACTACTGCTACTACTGCTACCGCTATTGCTATACTACTACTACTACTACTACTACTCCTGCTACTGCTCCTACTACTGCTGCTACTACTACTGCTCCTGCTACTACTACTACTACTACTACTACTACTACTACTACTACTACTACTACTACTACTAGTGCTACTACTGCTACTACTACTACTTCTACTTCTACTACTCCTACCACTACTCCTACTACTACTCCTACTACTACTCCTCCTATTGCTACTGCTGCTACTACTACTACTACTGCTACTACTGCTACTACTGCTACTACTACTGCTACTACTACTGCTACTACTACTACTACTGCTACTACTGCTACTACTACTGCTGCTACTGCTACTACTACTACTACTACTACTACTACTACTACTACTGCTGCTGCTGCTACTACTACTACTAGTACTAGTACTGCTGCTACTACTACTACTCCTGCTACTACTACTACTAGTACTAATGCTAGGGCTACTACTACTACTCCTGCTACTACTACTACTACTACTACTAATGCTAGTGCTACTACTGCTACTGCTACTACCACTACTTCTACTTCTACTTCTACTACTACCACTACTACTACTACTACTACTACTACTACTGCTACTACTGCTGCTACTGCTACTACTGTTGCTATTGCTCCTACTGCTACTATTACTACTACTACTACTACTACTGCTGCTGCTGCTACTACTACTACTACTGCTGCTACTGCTGCTGCTACTACTACTACTACTACTACTACTGCTACTACTACTGCTGCTACTGCTGCTACTACTACTGCTACTAGTACTGCTACTGCTACTGCTCCTGCTACTGCTACTACTACTGCTACTGCTGCTACTGCTACTACTACTACTGCTACTACTACTACTACTACTTCTGCTGCTACTGCTGCTACTACTACTAGTACTACTGCTACTACTGCTGCTACTATTGCTACTACTGCTACTACTACTGCTACTACTACTGCAAGTGCTACTTCTCCTGCTACTACTGCTACAACAACTACTACTCCTGCTACTGCTGCTACTGCTACTATTACTACTGCTACTACTACTACTGCTACTGCTGCTACTGCTACTACTACTACTACTACTACTACTACTACTGTTGCTGCTGATGCTGCTGCTGCTACTACTACTACTGCTACTACAAGTTCTGCTACTACTCCTGCTACTACTCCTGCTACTGCTACTACTATAGTTACTACTACTACTGCTACTGCTATTGCCACTACTACTGCTGCTACTACTCCTGCTACTGCTACTGCTGCTGCTACTGCTCCTGCTATTGCCACTACTGCTGCTACTACTACTGCTCCTGCTACTACTACTACTACTCCTGCTACTACTCCTGCTACTACTACTACTACTACTACTTCTACTACTAATACTACTACTGCTAGTGCTACTACTGCTAGTGCTACTACTGCTACTTCTACTTCTACTCCTACTACTACTACTACTACTACTACTGCTGCTGTTGCTACTGCTACTACTACTACTACTGCTGCTACTGCTGCTACTGCTGCTACTACTACTACTAATACTACTGCTGCTACTGCTGCTACTACTACTACTACTACTATTGCTACTACTGCTACTACTGCTACTACTACTGCTACTACTACTACTGCTACTACTAGTACTACTACTACTACTGCTATTGCTACTACTACTACTGGTGTTGCTGCTACTACTACTACTACTACTGCTACTACTACTACTCCTGCTACTACTACTACTACTGCTGCGGCTGCTGCTACTGCTACTACTACTACTACTGCTACTGCTGCTACTACTGCTGCTGCTACTACTACTACTAGTACTACTGCTACTACTGCTGCTACTGCTGCTACTACTACTGCTACTGCTAATTCTACTGCTACTACTACTAATACTACTGCTACTACTGCTTCTACTTCTACTGCTACTACTGCTACTGCTACTACCACTAATTCTACTTCTACTACTACTACTCCTACTAATACTACTACTGCTGCTACTACTGTTGCTACTGTTGCTATTGCTGCTATTGCTGCTACTGCTGCTACTACTACTACTACTACTACTACTACTTCTACTACTGCTACTACTGTTGCTACTACTGCTACTACTAATGCTACTACTGCTACTACTACTGCAAGTGCTACTTCTCCTGCTACTACTACTGCTACAACAACTACTACTACTACTGCTGCTGCTACTACTACTACTAGTACTAGTACTGCTACTACTACTCCTGCTACTACTAATACTACTACTACTAATGCTAGTGCTACTACTACTACTCCTGCTACTACTACTACTACTACTACTACTACTACTACTAATGCTAGTGCTACTACTGCTACTGCTACTACCGCTACTTCTACTTCTACTACTACCACTACTACTCCTACTACTACTACTACTACAACTGCTACTACTGCTGCTACTGCTACTACTGTTGCTACTGTTGCTATTGCTGCTACTGCTACTACTACTACTACTACTACTACTACTGCTGCTGCTGCTGCTGCTGCTACTACTACTACTACTACTGCTGCTGCTACTGCTGCTACTACTGCTGCTACTACTACTACTACTACTACTACTACTACTACTACTACTACTACTACTACTGCTACTACTGCTGCTGCTACTACTACTGCTACTACTACTGCTACTGCTACTGCTCTTGCTACTGCTACTACTACTGCTACTGCTGCTACTGCTACTACTACTACTGCTACTACTACTACTACTTCTGCTGCTACTGCTGCTGCTACTGCTGCTACTACTGCTAGTACTACTGCTACTACTGCTGCTACTATTGCTACTACTGCTACTACTACTGCTACTACTGCTACTACTACTGCAAGTGCTACTTCTCCTGCTACTACTGCTACAACAACTACTACTCCTGCTACTGCTGCTACTGCTACTATTACTACTTCTACTTCTACTACTACTGCTACTGCTGCTACTGCTGCTACTGCTACTATTACTACTACTACTACTACTACTACTACTACTACTACTACTACTACTACTACTACTACTACTACTACTGATGCTGCTACTGCTACTGCTACTACTGCTACTACTACTTCTGCTACTACTCCTGCTACTACTCCTGCTACTGCTACTGCTATAGTTACTACTACTACTGCTACAGCTATTGCCAATACTACTACTGCTACTACTCCTGCTACTGCTACTGCTCCTACTACTCTGCTACTACTACTGCTCCTGCTACTGCTACTACTACTATAGTTACTCCTACTACTACTGCTGCTACTGTTGCTACTACTACTACTACTGTTGCTCCTACTATTGCCACAACTACTACTACTCCTACAACTACTGCTGCTACTCCTACTACTACTGCTGCTACTACTCCTGCTACTGCTACTACTATAGTTACTACTACTACTGCTACTGCTATTGCCACTACTACTGCTGCTACTACTCCTGCTACTGCTACTGCTCCTGCTACTGCTCCTACTACTGCTGCTACTACTACTGCTCCTGCTACTACTACTACTACTCCTGCTACTACTAATACTACTACTACTAATGCTAGTGCTACTACTACTACTCCTGCTACTACTACTACTACTACTACTACTACTACTACTACTACTACTAATGCTAGTGCTACTACTGCTACTTCTACTACCGCTACTTCTACTTCTACTACTACCACTACTACTCCTACTACTACTACTACTACAACTGCTACTACTGCTGCTACTGCTACTACTGTTGCTACTGTTGCTATTGCTGCTACTGCTACTACTACTACTACTACTACTACTACTACTGCTGCTGCTGCTGCTGCTGCTGCTGCTACTACTACTACTACTACTGCTGCTGCTACTGCTGCTACTACTGCTGCTACTTATACTACTACTACTACTACTGCTACTACTACTACTACTACTTCTGCTGCTACTGCTGCTACTACTACTAGTACTACTGCTACTACTGCTGCTACTATTGCTACTACTGCTACTACTACTGCTACTACTACTGCAAGTGCTACTTCTCCTGCTACTACTGCTACAACAACTACTACTCCTGCTACTGCTGCTACTGCTACTATTACTACTGCTACTACTACTACTGCTACTGCTGCTACTGCTACTACTACTACTACTACTACTACTGTTGCTGCTGATGCTGCTGCTGCTACTACTACTACTGCTACTACAAGTTCTGCTACTACTCCTGCTACTACTCCTGCTACTGCTACTACTATAGTTACTACTACTGCTACTGCTATTGCCACTACTACTGCTGCTACTACTCCTGCTACTGCTACTGCTGCTGCTACTGCTCCTGCTATTGCCACTACTGCTGCTACTACTACTGCTCCTGCTACTACTACTACTACTCCTGCTACTACTCCTGCTACTACTACTACTACTACTACTTCTACTACTAATACTACTACTGCTAGTGCTACTACTGCTAGTGCTACTACTGCTACTTCTACTTCTACTCCTACTACTACTACTACTACTACTGCTGCTGTTGCTACTGCTACTACTACTACTACTGCTGCTACTGCTGCTACTGCTGCTACTACTACTACTAATACTACTGCTGCTACTGCTGCTACTACTACTACTACTACTATTGCTACTACTGCTACTACTGCTACTACTACTGCTACTACTACTACTGCTACTACTAGTACTACTACTACTACTGCTATTGCTACTACTACTACTGGTGTTGCTGCTACTACTACTACTACTACTGCTACTACTACTACTCCTGCTACTACTACTACTACTGCTGCGGCTGCTGCTACTGCTACTACTACTACTACTGCTACTGCTGCTACTACTGCTGCTGCTACTACTACTACTAGTACTACTGCTACTACTGCTGCTACTGCTGCTACTACTACTGCTACTGCTAATTCTACTGCTACTACTACTAATACTACTGCTACTACTGCTTCTACTTCTACTGCTACTACTGCTACTGCTACTACCACTAATTCTACTTCTACTACTACTACTCCTACTAATACTACTACTGCTGCTACTACTGTTGCTACTGTTGCTATTGCTGCTATTGCTGCTACTGCTGCTACTACTACTACTACTACTACTACTACTACTTCTACTACTGCTACTACTGTTGCTACTACTGCTACTACTAATGCTACTACTGCTACTACTACTGCAAGTGCTACTTCTCCTGCTACTACTACTGCTACAACAACTACTACTACTACTGCTGCTGCTACTACTACTACTAGTACTAGTACTGCTACTACTACTCCTGCTACTACTAATACTACTACTACTAATGCTAGTGCTACTACTACTACTCCTGCTACTACTACTACTACTACTACTACTACTACTACTACTAATGCTAGTGCTACTACTGCTACTGCTACTACCGCTACTTCTACTTCTACTACTACCACTACTACTCCTACTACTACTACTACTACAACTGCTACTACTGCTGCTACTGCTACTACTGTTGCTACTGTTGCTATTGCTGCTACTGCTACTACTACTACTACTACTACTACTACTGCTGCTGCTGCTGCTGCTACTACTACTACTACTACTGCTGCTGCTACTGCTGCTACTACTGCTGCTACTACTACTACTACTACTACTACTACTACTACTACTACTACTACTACTACTACTACTACTACTACTACTGCTACTACTGCTGCTGCTACTACTACTGCTACTACTACTGCTACTGCTACTGCTCTTGCTACTGCTACTACTACTGCTACTGCTGCTACTGCTACTACTACTACTGCTACTACTACTACTACTACTTCTGCTGCTACTGCTGCTGCTACTGCTGCTACTACTGCTAGTACTACTGCTACTACTGCTGCTACTATTGCTACTACTGCTACTACTACTGCTACTACTGCTACTACTACTGCAAGTGCTACTTCTCCTGCTACTACTGCTACAACAACTACTACTCCTGCTACTGCTGCTACTGCTACTATTACTACTTCTACTTCTACTACTACTGCTACTGCTGCTACTGCTGCTACTGCTACTATTACTACTACTACTACTACTACTACTACTACTACTACTACTGATGCTGCTACTGCTACTGCTACTACTGCTACTACTACTTCTGCTACTACTCCTGCTACTACTCCTGCTACTGCTACTGCTATAGTTACTACTACTACTGCTACAGCTATTGCCAATACTACTACTGCTACTACTCCTGCTACTGCTACTGCTCCTACTACTCTGCTACTACTACTGCTCCTGCTACTGCTACTACTACTATAGTTACTCCTACTACTACTGCTGCTACTGTTGCTACTACTACTACTACTGTTGCTCCTACTATTGCCACAACTACTACTACTCCTACAACTACTGCTGCTACTCCTACTACTACTGCTGCTACTACTCCTGCTACTGCTACTACTATAGTTACTACTACTACTGCTACTGCTATTGCCACTACTACTGCTGCTACTACTCCTGCTACTGCTACTGCTCCTGCTACTGCTCCTACTACTGCTGCTACTACTACTGCTCCTGCTACTACTACTACTACTCCTGCTACTACTAATACTACTACTACTAATGCTAGTGCTACTACTACTACTCCTGCTACTACTACTACTACTACTACTACTACTACTACTACTACTAATGCTAGTGCTACTACTGCTACTGCTACTACCGCTACTTCTACTTCTACTACTACCACTACTACTCCTACTACTACTACTACTACAACTGCTACTACTGCTGCTACTGCTACTACTGTTGCTACTGTTGCTATTGCTGCTACTGCTACTACTACTACTACTACTACTACTGCTGCTGCTGCTGCTGCTGCTGCTGCTACTACTACTACTACTACTACTGCTGCTGCTACTGCTGCTACTACTGCTGCTACTTATACTACTACTACTACTACTACTACTACTACTACTACTACTACTACTACTACTACTACTACTACTACTACTACTACTGCTACTACTGCTGCTGCTACTACTACTGCTACTACTACTGCTACTGCTACTGCTCTTGCTACTGCTACTACTACTGCTACTGCTGCTACTGCTACTACTACTACTGCTACTACTACTACTACTTCTGCTGCTACTGCTGCTGCTACTGCTGCTACTACTGCTAGTACTACTGCTACTACTGCTGCTACTATTGCTACTACTGCTACTACTACTGCTACTACTGCTACTACTACTGCAAGTGCTACTTCTCCTGCTACTACTGCTACAACAACTACTACTCCTGCTACTGCTGCTACTGCTACTATTACTACTTCTACTTCTACTACTACTGCTACTGCTGCTACTGCTGCTACTGCTACTATTACTACTACTACTACTACTACTACTACTACTACTACTACTACTACTACTACTACTGATGCTGCTACTGCTACTGCTACTACTGCTACTACTACTTCTGCTACTACTCCTGCTACTACTCCTGCTACTTCTACTGCTATAGTTACTACTACTACTGCTACAGCTATTGCCAATACTACTACTGCTACTACTCCTGCTACTGCTACTGCTCCTACTACTCTGCTACTACTACTGCTCCTGCTACTGCTACTACTACTATAGTTACTCCTACTACTACTGCTGCTACTGTTGCTACTACTACTACTACTGTTGCTCCTACTATTGCCACAACTACTAATACTCCTACAACTACTGCTGCTACTCCTACTACTACTGCTGCTACTACTCCTGCTACTGCTACTACTATAGTTACTACTACTACTGCTACTGCTATTGCCACTACTACTGCTGCTACTACTCCTGCTACTGCTACTGCTCCTGCTACTGCTCCTACTACTGCTGCTACTACTACTGCTCCTGCTACTACTACTACTACTCCTGCTACTACTCCTGCTACTACTACTACTACTACTACTTCTACTACTACTACTGCTACTGCTACTGCTACTACCGCTACTACTACTACTAGTACTACTACTACTGCTACTGCTACTACTACTAGTACTACTGCTACTACTGTTGCTACTGTTGCTACTACTGCTACTACTACTGCTACTACTACTACTACGAGTGCTACTACTCCTGCTACTGCTACTACTAGTGCTACAACAACTACTACTACTACTACTGCTACTGTTACTAGTGCTACTTCTACTGCTACTACTGCTACTGTTACTACTACTACTCCTACTACTACTACTACTACTACTGCTACTACTGCTACTACTCCTACTACTACTCCTGCTACTGCTACTGCTATAGTTACTACTGCTACTACTGCTACTGCTATTGCCACTACTACTACTACTACTACTACTACTACGACTACTACTACTACTATTGCTACTACCGCTACTACTGCTACTACTACTGCTACTACTACTACTACTGCTATTGCTACTACTACTACTGGTGTTGCTGCTACTACTACTACTACTGCTACTACTACTACTCCTGCTACTACTACTACTGCTACTACTACTACTACTGCTGCTGCTGCTGCTACTGCTACTACTACTACTACTACTGCTGCTGCTACTACTACTACTACTACTGTTGCTATTGCTGCTATTGCTGCTACTGCTGCTGCTACTACTACTACTACTACTACTACTACTACTACTACTACTACTACTACTACTACTACTTCTACTACTGCTACTACTGTTGCTACTACTGCTACTACTAATGCTACTACTGCTACTACTACTGCAAGTGCTACTTCTCCTGCTACTACTACTGCTGCTGCTACTACTACTACTAGTACTAGTACTGCTACTACTACTACTCCTGCTACTACTAATACTACTACTACTACTAATGCTAGTGCTACTACTGCTACTCCTGCTACTACTAATACTACTACTACTACTGCTACTACTGCTGCTACTACTACTTCTACTACTACTGGTACTGCTACTGCTCCTGCTACTGCCTCTACTACTGCTACTGCTGCTACTTCTACTACTACTTCTACTACTACTACTACTTCTGCTGCTACTGCTGCTACTACTACTAGTACTACTGCTACTACTACTGCTACTATTGCTACTACTGCTACTACTACTGCTACTACTACTGCAAGTGCTACTTCTCCTGCTACTACTGCTACAACAACTACTACTCCTGCTACTGCTGCTACTGCTACTATTACTACTGCTACTACTACTACTACTGCTACTATTACTACTTCTACTACTACTGCTACTGCTGCTACTGCTGTTACTGCTACTATTATTACTACTACTACTACTGCTGCTGATGCTGCTACTACTACTACTACTGCTACTACTACTTCTGCTACTACTCCTACTACTACTCCTGCTACTGCTACTGCTATAGTTACTACTACTACTGCTACAGCTATTGCCACTACTACTCCTGCTACTACTCCTTCTACTGCTACTGCTGCTAGTACTACTGCTACTTCTGCTAGTACTACTACTACTGCTACTACTGTTGCTACTGCTACTACTACTACTACTACTATTGCTACTACTGCTACTACTGCTACTACTACTGCTACTACTACTACTACTGCTACTACTGCTACTACTACTACTACTACTACTGCTATTGCTACTACTACTACTGGTGTTGCTGCTACTACTACTACTACTACTGCTACTACTACTACTCCTGCTACTACTACTACTGCTACTACTACTACTACTGCTGCTGCTGCTACTGCTACTACTACTACTAATACTGCTACTGCTGCTACTACTGCTGCTACTACTACTACTACTAGTACTACTGCTACTACTGCTGCTACTGCTGCTACTACTACTGCTCCTGCTACTGCTACTGCAAATTCTACTGCTACTACTTCTACTACCGCTAATTCTACTTCTACTACTACTACTACTCCTACTAATACTACTACTACTACTGCTACTATTGTTGCTACTGTTGCTATTGCTGCTATTGCTGCTACTGCTGCTACTGCTACTACTACTACTACTACTACTACTACTACTACTACTACTTCTACTACTGCTACTACTGTTGCTACTACTGCTACTACTAATGCTACTACTGCTACTACTACTGCAAGTGCTACTTCTCCTGCTACTACTACTGCTACAACAACTACTACTACTACTACTACTGCTGCTACTACTACTACTAGTACTAGTACTGCTACTACTACTACTCCTGCTACTACTAATACTACTACTACTAATGCTAGTGCTACTACTACTACTCCTGCTACTACTGCTACTACTAATACTACTACTACTGCTACTACTACTGCTGCTACTGCTGCTACTGCTGCTACTACTACTGCTACTACTACTGGTACTGCTACTGCTCCTGCTACTGCCTCTACTACTGCTACTGCTGCTACTGCTACTACTACTTCTACTACTACTACTACTTCTGCTGCTACTGCTGCTGCTACTGCTGCTACTACTACTAGTACTACTGCTACTACTGCTGCTACTATTGCTACTACTGCTACTACTACTGCTACTACTACTGCAAGTGCTACTTCTCCTGCTACTACTGCTACAACAACTACTACTCCTGCTACTGCTGCTACTGCTACTATTACTACTGCTACTACTACTACTACTGCTACTGCTGCTACTGCTACTACTACTACTACTACTACTACTGTTGCTGCTGATGCTGCTGCTACTACTACTACTACTGCTACTACAAGTTCTGCTACTACTCCTGCTACTACTCCTGCTACTGCTACTACTATAGTTACTACTACTACTGCTACTGCTATTGCCACTACTACTGCTGCTACTACTCCTGCTACTGCTACTGCTCCTGCTACTGCTCCTACTACTGCTGCTACTACTACTGCTCCTGCTACTACTACTACTACTCCTGCTACTACTCCTGCTACTACTACTACTACTACTACTACTTCTACTACTAATACTACTACTGCTAGTGCTACTACTGCTAGTGCTACTACTGCTACTTCTACTTCTACTCCTACTACTACTACTACTACTACTGATGCTGTTGCTACTGCTACTACTACTACTACTGCTGCTACTGCTGCTACTGCTGCTACTACTACTACTAATACTACTGCTGCTACTGCTGCTACTACTACTACTACTATTGCTACTACTGCTACTACTGCTACTACTACTGCTACTACTACTACTGCTACTACTGGTACTACTACTACTACTGCTATTGCTACTACTACTGGTGTTGCTGCTACTACTACTACTACTGCTGCTACTACTACTACTCCTGCTACTACTACTACTGCTGCGGCTGCTGCTACTGCTACTACTACTACTACTGCTACTGCTGCTACTACTGCTGCTGCTACTACTACTACTAGTACTACTTCTACTACTGCTGCTACTGCTGCTACTACTACTGCTACTGCTAATTCTACTGCTACTACTACTACTACTACTGCTACTACTGCTTCTACTTCTACTGCTACTACTGCTACTGCTACTACCACTAATTCTACTTCTACTACTACTACTCCTACTAATACTACTACTGCTGCTACTACTGTTGCTACTGTTGCTATTGCTGCAATTGCTGCTACTGCTGCTACTACTACTACTACTACTACTACTACTACTACTACTACTACTTCTACTATTGCTACTACTAATGCTACTACTGCTACTACTAATGCTACTACTGCTACTACTACTGCAAGTGCTACTTCTCCTGCTACTACTACTGTTGCTACTGTTGCTACTACTGCTACTACTACTGCTACTACTACTACTACGAGTGCTACTACTCCTGCTACTGCTACTACTAGTGCTACAACAACTACTACTACTACTACTGCTACTGTTACTAGTGCTACTTCTACTGCTACTACTGCTACTGTTACTACTACTACTCCTACTACTACTACTACTACTACTGCTACTACTGCTACTACTCCTACTACTACTCCTGCTACTGCTACTGCTATAGTTACTACTGCTACTACTGCTACTGCTATTGCCACTACTACTACTACTACTACTACTACGACTACTACTACTACTATTGCTACTACCGCTACTACTGCTACTACTACTGCTACTACTACTACTACTGCTATTGCTACTACTACTACTGGTGTTGCTGCTACTACTACTACTACTGCTACTACTACTACTCCTGCTACTACTACTACTGCTACTACTACTACTACTGCTGCTGCTGCTGCTACTGCTACTACTACTACTACTACTGCTGCTGCTACTACTACTACTACTACTGTTGCTATTGCTGCTATTGCTGCTACTGCTGCTGCTACTACTACTACTACTACTACTACTACTACTACTACTACTACTACTACTACTACTACTACTTCTACTACTGCTACTACTGTTGCTACTACTGCTACTACTAATGCTACTACTGCTACTACTACTGCAAGTGCTACTTCTCCTGCTACTACTACTGCTGCTGCTACTACTACTACTAGTACTAGTACTGCTACTACTACTACTCCTGCTACTACTAATACTACTACTACTACTAATGCTAGTGCTACTACTGCTACTCCTGCTACTACTAATACTACTACTACTACTGCTACTACTGCTGCTACTACTACTTCTACTACTACTGGTACTGCTACTGCTCCTGCTACTGCCTCTACTACTGCTACTGCTGCTACTTCTACTACTACTTCTACTACTACTACTACTTCTGCTGCTACTGCTGCTACTACTACTAGTACTACTGCTACTACTACTGCTACTATTGCTACTACTGCTACTACTACTGCTACTACTACTGCAAGTGCTACTTCTCCTGCTACTACTGCTACAACAACTACTACTCCTGCTACTGCTGCTACTGCTACTATTACTACTGCTACTACTACTACTACTGCTACTATTACTACTTCTACTACTACTGCTACTGCTGCTACTGCTGTTACTGCTACTATTATTACTACTACTACTACTGCTGCTGATGCTGCTACTACTACTACTACTGCTACTACTACTTCTGCTACTACTCCTACTACTACTCCTGCTACTGCTACTGCTATAGTTACTACTACTACTGCTACAGCTATTGCCACTACTACTCCTGCTACTACTCCTTCTACTGCTACTGCTGCTAGTACTACTGCTACTTCTGCTAGTACTACTACTACTGCTACTACTGTTGCTACTGCTACTACTACTACTACTACTATTGCTACTACTGCTACTACTGCTACTACTACTGCTACTACTACTACTACTGCTACTACTGCTACTACTACTACTACTACTACTGCTATTGCTACTACTACTACTGGTGTTGCTGCTACTACTACTACTACTACTGCTACTACTACTACTCCTGCTACTACTACTACTGCTACTACTACTACTACTGCTGCTGCTGCTACTGCTACTACTACTACTAATACTGCTACTGCTGCTACTACTGCTGCTACTACTACTACTACTAGTACTACTGCTACTACTGCTGCTACTGCTGCTACTACTACTGCTCCTGCTACTGCTACTGCAAATTCTACTGCTACTACTTCTACTACCGCTAATTCTACTTCTACTACTACTACTACTCCTACTAATACTACTACTACTACTGCTACTATTGTTGCTACTGTTGCTATTGCTGCTATTGCTGCTACTGCTGCTACTGCTACTACTACTACTACTACTACTACTACTACTACTACTACTTCTACTACTGCTACTACTGTTGCTACTACTGCTACTACTAATGCTACTACTGCTACTACTACTGCAAGTGCTACTTCTCCTGCTACTACTACTGCTACAACAACTACTACTACTACTACTACTGCTGCTACTACTACTACTAGTACTAGTACTGCTACTACTACTACTCCTGCTACTACTAATACTACTACTACTAATGCTAGTGCTACTACTACTACTCCTGCTACTACTGCTACTACTAATACTACTACTACTGCTACTACTACTGCTGCTACTGCTGCTACTGCTGCTACTACTACTGCTACTACTACTGGTACTGCTACTGCTCCTGCTACTGCCTCTACTACTGCTACTGCTGCTACTGCTACTACTACTTCTACTACTACTACTACTTCTGCTGCTACTGCTGCTGCTACTGCTGCTACTACTACTAGTACTACTGCTACTACTGCTGCTACTATTGCTACTACTGCTACTACTACTGCTACTACTACTGCAAGTGCTACTTCTCCTGCTACTACTGCTACAACAACTACTACTCCTGCTACTGCTGCTACTGCTACTATTACTACTGCTACTACTACTACTACTGCTACTGCTGCTACTGCTACTACTACTACTACTACTACTACTGTTGCTGCTGATGCTGCTGCTACTACTACTACTACTGCTACTACAAGTTCTGCTACTACTCCTGCTACTACTCCTGCTACTGCTACTACTATAGTTACTACTACTACTGCTACTGCTATTGCCACTACTACTGCTGCTACTACTCCTGCTACTGCTACTGCTCCTGCTACTGCTCCTACTACTGCTGCTACTACTACTGCTCCTGCTACTACTACTACTACTCCTGCTACTACTCCTGCTACTACTACTACTACTACTACTACTTCTACTACTAATACTACTACTGCTAGTGCTACTACTGCTAGTGCTACTACTGCTACTTCTACTTCTACTCCTACTACTACTACTACTACTACTGATGCTGTTGCTACTGCTACTACTACTACTACTGCTGCTACTGCTGCTACTGCTGCTACTACTACTACTAATACTACTGCTGCTACTGCTGCTACTACTACTACTACTATTGCTACTACTGCTACTACTGCTACTACTACTGCTACTACTACTACTGCTACTACTGGTACTACTACTACTACTGCTATTGCTACTACTACTGGTGTTGCTGCTACTACTACTACTACTGCTGCTACTACTACTACTCCTGCTACTACTACTACTGCTGCGGCTGCTGCTACTGCTACTACTACTACTACTGCTACTGCTGCTACTACTGCTGCTGCTACTACTACTACTAGTACTACTTCTACTACTGCTGCTACTGCTGCTACTACTACTGCTACTGCTAATTCTACTGCTACTACTACTACTACTACTGCTACTACTGCTTCTACTTCTACTGCTACTACTGCTACTGCTACTACCACTAATTCTACTTCTACTACTACTACTCCTACTAATACTACTACTGCTGCTACTACTGTTGCTACTGTTGCTATTGCTGCAATTGCTGCTACTGCTGCTACTACTACTACTACTACTACTACTACTACTACTACTACTACTTCTACTACTGCTACTACTAATGCTACTACTGCTACTACTAATGCTACTACTGCTACTACTACTGCAAGTGCTACTTCTCCTGCTACTACTACTGCTACAACAACTACTACTACTACTACTACTGCTGCTGCTACTACTACTACTAGTACTAGTACTGCTACTACTACTACTCCTGCTACTACTAATACTACTACTACTAATGCTAGTGCTACTACTACTACTCCTGCTACTACTACTACTACTACTACTACTACTAATGCTAGTGCTACTACTGCTACTGCTACTACCGCTACTTCTACTTCTACTACTACCACTACTACTCCTACTACTACTACTACTACAACTGCTACTACTGCTGCTACTGCTACTACTGTTGCTACTGTTGCTATTGCTGCTACTGCTACTACTACTACTACTACTACTACTACTACTGCTGCTGCTGCTGCTGCTACTAGTACTACTACTACTGCTGCTGCTACTGCTGCTACTACTGCTGCTACTACTACTACTACTACTACTACTACTACTACTACTACTACTACTACTACTACTACTACTACTACTACTACTACTACTACTACTACTACTACTGCTACTACTGCTGCTGCTACTACTACTGCTACTACTACTGCTACTGCTACTGCTCTTGCTACTGCTACTACTACTGCTACTGCTGCTACTGCTACTACTACTACTGCTACTACTACTACTACTTCTGCTGCTACTGCTGCTGCTACTGCTGCTACTACTGCTAGTACTACTGCTACTACTGCTGCTACTATTGCTACTACTGCTACTACTACTGCTACTACTGCTACTACTACTGCAAGTGCTACTTCTCCTGCTACTACTGCTACAACAACTACTACTCCTGCTACTGCTGCTACTGCTACTATTACTACTTCTACTTCTACTACTACTGCTACTGCTGCTACTGCTGCTACTGCTACTATTACTACTACTACTACTACTACTACTACTACTACTACTACTACTACTACTACTACTACTACTACTACTACTACTACTGATGCTGCTACTGCTACTGCTACTACTGCTACTACTACTTCTGCTACTACTCCTGCTACTACTCCTGCTACTGCTACTGCTATAGTTACTACTACTACTGCTACAGCTATTGCCAATACTACTACTGCTACTACTCCTGCTACTGCTACTGCTCCTACTACTCTGCTACTACTACTGCTCCTGCTACTGCTACTACTACTATAGTTACTCCTACTACTACTGCTGCTACTGTTGCTACTACTACTACTACTACTGTTGCTCCTACTATTGCCACAACTACTACTACTCCTACAACTACTGCTGCTACTCCTACTACTACTGCTGCTACTACTCCTGCTACTGCTACTACTATAGTTACTACTACTACTGCTACTGCTATTGCCACTACTACTGCTGCTACTACTCCTGCTACTGCTACTGCTCCTGCTACTGCTCCTACTACTGCTGCTACTACTACTGCTCCTGCTACTACTACTACTACTCCTGCTACTACTCCTGCTACTACTACTACTTCTACTACTACTACTACTGCTACTGCTACTGCTACTACTGCTACTACTACTACTAGTACTACTACTACTGCTGCTGCTACTACTACTAGTACTACTGCTACTACTGTTGCTACTGTTGCTACTACTGCTAGTACTACTGCTACTACTACTGCTACTACTACTACTACGAGTGCTACTACTCCTGCTACTGCTACTACTAGTGCTACAACAACTACTACTACTACTACTGCTACTGTTACTAGTGCTACTTCTACTGCTACTACTGCTACTGTTACTACTACTACTCCTACTACTACTACTAGTACTACTGCTACTACTGCTACTACTCCTACTACTACTCCTGCTACTGCTACTGCTATAGTTACTACTGCTACTACTGCTACTGCTATTGCCACTACTACTACTACTACTACTACTATTGCTACTACTGCTACTACTGCTACTACTACTGCTACTACTACTACTACTGCTACTACTGCTACTACTACTACTACTGCTATTGCTACTACTACTACTGGTGTTGCTGCTACTACTACTACTACTGCTACTACTACTACTCCTGCTACTACTACTACTGCTACTACTACTACTGCTGCTGCTGCTGCTGCTACTGCTACTACTACTACTACTACTGCTGCTACTACTGCTGCTACTACTACTACTACTACTAGTACTACTGCTACTACTGCTGCTACTACTGCTACTACTACTGCTCCTGCTACTGCTACTGCTAATTCTACTGCTACTACTACTACTACTGCTACTACTGCTGCTACTTCTACTGCTACTACTGCTACTGCTACTACCGCTAATTCTACTTCTACTTCTACTACTACTACTACTCCTACTAATACTACCACTAGTGCTACTACTGTTGCTACTGTTGCTATTGCTGCTACTGCTGCTACTGCTACTACTACTACTACTACTACTACTACTACTACTACTACTACTACTTCTACTACTGCTACTACTGTTGCTACTACTGCTACTACTAATGCTACTACTGCTACTACTACTGCAAGTGCTACTTCTCCTGCTACTACTACTGCTACAACAACTACTACTACTACTGCTGCTGCTACTACTACTACTAGTACTAGTACTGCTACTACTACTACTCCTGCTACTACTAATACTACTACTACTAATGCTAGTGCTACTACTACTACTCCTCCTCCTCCTCCTCCTACTACTACTACTACTACTACTACTACTACTACTACTACTACTACTACTACTACTACTACTACTACTAATGCTAGTGCTACTACTGCTACTGCTACTACTGCTACTTCTACTTCTACTTCTACTACTACCACTACTAGTCCTACTACTACTACTACTGCTACTACTGCTGCTACTGCTACTACTGTTGCTACTGTTGCTATTGCTGCTACTGCTACTACTACTACTACTACTACTGCTGCTGCTGCTACTACTACTACTACTACTACTGCTACTGCTGCTACTACTGCTGCTACTACTACTACTACTACTACTACTACTGCTACTACTGCTGCTGGTGCTGCTGCTACTACTACTGCTACTACTACTGCTACTGCTACTGCTCCTGCTACTGCTACTACTACTGCTACTGCTGCTACTGCTACTACTACTACTGCTACTACTACTAGTGCTACTACTCCTACTACTACTACTTCTACTTCTACTACTCCTACCACTACTCCTACTACTACTCCTACTACTACTCCTCCTATTGCTACTGCTGCTACTACTACTACTACTGCTACTACTGCTACTACTACTGCTACTACTACTGCTACTACTACTACTACTGCTACTACTGCTACTACTACTGCTGCTACTGCTACTACTACTACTACTACTACTACTACTACTACTACTACTGCTGCTACTACTACTACTAGTACTAGTACTGCTGCTACTACTACTACTCCTGCTACTACTACTACTAGTACTAATGCTAGTGCTACTACTACTACTCCTGCTACTACTACTACTACTACTAATGCTAGTGCTACTACTGCTACTGCTACTACCACTACTTCTACTTCTACTTCTACTACTACCACTACTACTACTACTACTACTACTACTACTACTGCTACTACTACTACTACTGCTACTACTGCTGCTACTATTACTACTACTACTACTACTACTACTACTGCTGCTGCTGCTACTACTACTACTACTGCTGCTACTGCTGCTACTACTACTACTACTACTACTACTACTACTACTACTACTACTACTACTGCTACTACTGCTGCTACTGCTGCTACTACTACTGCTACTAGTACTGCTACTGCTACTGCTCCTGCTACTGCTACTACTACTGCTACTGCTGCTACTGCTACTACTACTACTGCTACTACTACTACTACTTCTGCTGCTACTGCTGCTACTACTACTAGTACTACTGCTACTACTGCTGCTACTATTGCTACTACTGCTACTACTACTGCTACTACTACTGCAAGTGCTACTTCTCCTGCTACTACTGCTGCAACAACTACTACTCCTGCTACTGCTGCTACTGCTACTATTACTACTGCTACTACTACTACTGCTACTGCTGCTACTGCTACTACTACTACTACTACTACTACTACTACTGTTGCTGCTGATGCTGCTGCTGCTACTACTACTACTGCTACTACAAGTTCTGCTACAACTCCTGCTACTACTCCTGCTACTGCTACTACTATAGTTACTACTACTACTGCTACTGCTATTGCCACTACTACTGCTGCTACTACTCCTGCTACTGCTACTGCTCCTGCTACTGCTCCTACTACTGCTGCTACTACTACTGCTCCTGCTACTACTACTACTACTCCTGCTACTACTCCTGCTACTACTACTACTACTACTTCTACTACTAATACTACTACTGCTAGTGCTACTACTGCTAGTGCTACTACTGCTAGTGCTACTACTGCTACTTCTACTTCTACTCCTACTACTACTACTACTACTACTGCTGCTGTTGCTACTGCTACTACTACTACTACTGCTGCTACTGCTGCTACTGCTGCTACTACTACTACTAATACTACTGCTGCTACTGCTGCTACTACTACTACTACTATTGCTACTACTGCTACTACTGCTACTACTACTACTACTACTACTACTACTACTGCTACTACTGGTACTACTACTACTACTGCTATTGCTACTACTACTACTGGTGTTGCTGCTACTACTACTACTACTACTGCTACTACTACTACTCCTGCTACTACTACTACTACTGCTGCGGCTGCTGCTACTGCTACTACTACTACTACTGCTACTGCTGCTACTACTGCTGCTGCTACTACTACTACTAGTACTACTACTACTACTGCTGCTACTGCTGCTACTACTACTGCTACTGCTAATTCTACTGCTACTACTACTACTACTACTGCTACTACTGCTTCTACTTCTACTGCTACTACTGCTACTGCTACTACCACTAATTCTACTTCTACTACTACTACTCCTACTAATACTACTACTGCTGCTACTACTGTTGCTACTGTTGCTATTGCTGCTATTGCTGCTACTGCTGCTACTACTACTACTACTACTACTACTACTACTACTACTACTACTTCTACTACTGCTACTACTGTTGCTACTACTGCTACTACTAATGCTACTACTGCTACTACTACTGCAAGTGCTACTTCTCCTGCTACTACTACTGCTACAACAACTACTACTACTACTACTGCTGCTGCTACTACTACTACTAGTACTAGTACTGCTACTACTACTACTCCTGCTACTACTAATACTACTACTACTAATGCTAGTGCTACTACTACTACTCCTGCTACTACTACTACTACTACTACTACTACTAATGCTAGTGCTACTACTGCTACTGCTACTACCGCTACTTCTACTTCTACTACTACCACTACTACTCCTACTACTACTACTACTACAACTGCTACTACTGCTGCTACTGCTACTACTGTTGCTACTGTTGCTATTGCTGCTACTGCTACTACTACTACTACTACTACTACTGCTGCTGCTGCTGCTGCTGCTACTACTACTACTACTACTGCTGCTGCTACTGCTGCTACTACTGCTGCTACTACTACTACTACTACTACTACTACTACTACTACTACTACTACTACTACTACTACTACTACTACTACTACTACTACTGCTACTACTGCTGCTGCTACTACTACTGCTACTACTACTGCTACTGCTACTGCTCTTGCTACTGCTACTACTACTACTACTGCTGCTACTGCTACTACTACTACTACTACTACTGCTACTACTACTACTACTTCTGCTGCTACTGCTGCTGCTACTGCTGCTACTACTGCTAGTACTACTGCTACTACTGCTGCTACTATTGCTACTACTGCTACTACTACTGCTACTACTGCTACTACTACTGCAAGTGCTACTTCTCCTGCTACTA
>OV702288.1:321490440-321492940 GCA_916181665.1 Avena sativa
ACTCCTGCTACTGCTACTGCTCCTGCTACTGCTCCTACTCCTGCTGCTACTACTACTACTCCTGCTACTACTCCTGCTACTACTACTACTACTACTACTACTACTTCTACTACAACTACTACTGCTACTGCTACTGCTACTACTGCTGCTACTACTACTACTACTACTACTACTACTGCTGCTACTACTACTAGTACTACTGCTACTATTGTTGCTACTGTTGCTACTAATGCTACTACTACTGCTACTACTACTACTACTGCTAGTGCTACTACTCCTGCTACTGCTACTACTACTGCTACAACAACAACAACTACTACTACTCCTGCTACTGTTACTAGTGCTACTTCTACTGCTACTACTGCTACTGCTACTACTACTCCTACTACTACTACTACTACTCCTACTACTACTCCTTCTACTGCTACTGCTATAGTTACTACTGCTACTACTGCTACTGCTATTGGCACTACTACTACTACTACTACTACTACTACTACTACTACTCCTGCTACTGCTCCTACTACTGCTGCTACTACTGCTCCTGCTACTACTACTACTACTACTACTACTACTACTACTACTACTACTACTACTACTACTAGTGCTACTACTTCTACTACTACTACTTCTACTTCTACTACTCCTACTACTACTCCTACTACTACTACTCCTATTGCTACTTCTGCTACTACTACTACTACTACTGCTACTACTGCTACTACTACTGCTACGACTACTGCTACTACTACTACTACTACTACTGCTACTACTGCTACTACTACTACTGCTACTTCTACTACTACTACTACTACTACTACTACTACTCCTTCTACTGCTCCTACTACTGCTGCTACTACTACTGCTCCTGCAACTACTACTACTACTACTACTACTACTGCTACTACTACTACTTCTACTTCTACTACTCCTACTACTACTCCTACTACTACTCCTACTACTACTACTCCTATTGCTACTGCTGCTACTACTACTACTACTGCTACTACTGCTACTACTGCTACTACTACTGCTACTACTACTGCTACTACTACTACTGCTACTACTCCTACTACTACTACTGCTACTGCTACTACTACTACTACTACTACTACTACTACTACTACTACTACTACTACTGCTGCTGCTGCTACTACTACTACTAGTACTAGTACTGCTACTACTACTACTCCTGCTACTACTACTACTACTACTACTACTACTACTAATGCTAGTGCTACTACTACTCCTGCTACTACTACTACTACTAATGCTAGTGCTACTACTGCTACTGCTACTACCGCTACTTCTACTTCTACTTCTACTACTACCACTACTACTCCTACTACTACTACTACTACTACTACTACTACTACTACTACTACTACTACTACTACTACTACTACTACTACTACTACTACTACTGCTACTACTGCTGCTACTGCTACTACTGTTGCTACTGTTGCTATTGCTGCTACTGCTACTACTACTACTACTACTACTACTACTGCTGCTGCTGCTACTACTACTACTACTACTGCTGCTACTGCTGCTACTACTGCTGCTGCTACTACTACTACTACTACTACTACTACTACTACTACTACTGCTGCTGCTGCTACTACTACTGCTACTACTACTGCTACTGCTCCTGCTACTGCTCCTGCTACTGCTACTACTACTGCTACTGCTACTGCTGCTACTGCTACTACTACTACTGCTACTACTACTACTACTTCTGCCGCTACTGCTGCTACTACTTCTTCTACTACTACTAGTACTACTGCTACTACTGCTGCTACTATTGCTACTACTGCTACTACTACTGCTACTACTACTGCAAGTGCTACTTCTCCTGCTACTACTGCTACAACAACTACTACTCCTGCTACTGCTGCTACTGCTACTATTACTACTGCTACTTCTACTACTACTGCTACTGCTGCTACTGCTACTATTACTACTACTACTACTACTACTACTACTACTACTACTACTACTACTACTGCTGCTGCTGCTGCTGCTGATGCTGCTACTGCTACTACTACTACTGCTACTACTAGTTCTGCTACTACTCCTGCTACTTCTCCTGCTACTGCTACTACTATAGTTACTACTACTACTGCTACTGCTATTGCCACTACTACTGCTGCTACTACTCCTGCTACTGCTACTGCTCCTGCTACTGCTCCTACTCCTGCTGCTACTACTACTACTCCTGCTACTACTCCTGCTACTACTACTACTACTACTACTACTACTACTACTTCTACTACAACTACTACTGCTACTGCTACTGCTACTACTGCTGCTACTACTACTACTACTACTACTACTACTACTGCTGCTACTACTACTAGTACTACTGCTACTACTGTTGCTACTGTTGCTACTAATGCTACTACTACTGCTACTACTACTACTACTGCTAGTGCTACTACTCCTGCTACTGCTACTACTACTGCTACAACAACAACTACTACTACTCCTGCTACTGTTA
>OV702288.1:321577940-321580440 GCA_916181665.1 Avena sativa
CTACTGCTACTACTACTACTACTGCTACTACTGCTGCTACTTCTACTGCTACTACTGCTACTGCTACTACCGCTAATTCTACTTCTACTACTACTACTACTCCTACTACTACTCCTCCTACTACTACTACTACTACTGCTACTACTGCTACTACTACTACTACTGCTATTGCTACTACTACTACTGGTGTTGCTGCTACTACTACTACTGCTACTACTACTACTCCTGCTACTACTACTACTGCTACTACTACTACTACTGCTGCTGCTACTGCTACTACTACTGCTACTGCTGCTACTGCTGCTACTACTGCTGCTACTACTACTACTACTAGTACTACTGCTGCTACTGCTGCTACTACTACTGCTCTTGCTACTGCTACTGCTAATTCTACTGCTACTACTACTACTACTACTGCTACTACTGCTGCTACTTCTACTGCTACTACTGCTACTGCTACTACTGCTAATTCTACTTCTACTACTACTACTACTCGTACTACTACTACTACTGCTACTACTGTTGCTACTGTTGCTATTGCTGCTATTGCTGCTACTGCTGCTGCTGCTGCTACTGCTACTACTACTACTACTACTAGTACTACTGCTGCTGCTACTACTGCTGCTACTGTTGCTACTACTGCTACTACTGCTACTACTAATGCTACTACTGCTACTACAACTGCAAGTGCTACTTCTCCTGCTACTACTACTGCTACAACAACTACTACTCCTGCTACTGCTGCTACTGCTACTATTAATACTGCTACTTCTACTACTACTGCTACTGCTGCTACTGCTGCTACTGCTACTATTACTACTACTACTACTACTACTACTACTACTGCTGCTGCTACTGCTACTACTACTACTGCTACTACTAGTTCTGCTACTTCTCCTGCCACTGCTACTGCTATAGTTACTACTACTACTGCTACTGCTATTGACACTACTACTCCTGCTACTGCTACTGCTCCTGCTACTGCTCCTACTACTGCTGCTACTACTACTCCTCCTTCTACTACTACTACTACTCCTGCTACTACTCCTACTACTACTACTACTACTACTACTACTTCTACTACTAATACTACTACTGCTAGTGCTACTACTGCTAGTGCTACTACTGCTACTTCTACTTCTACTCCTACTCCTACTACTACTACTACTACTACTACTACTACTACTACTACTACTACTACTGCTGCTGCTGCTGCTGCTACTGCTACTACTACTACTACTGCTGCTACTGCTGCTAGTACTACTACTACTACTACTAGTACTACTGCTACTACTGCTTCTACTGCTGCTACTGCTACTACTACTACTAGTGCTACTACTGCTACTACTACTACTTCTACTTCTACTACTCCTACTACTACTCCTACTACTACTACTACTCCTCCTATTGCTACTACTGCTACTACTCCTACTACTCCTACTACTGCTACTACTGTTGCTACTGCTACTACTACTACTACTACTATTGCTACTACTGCTACTACTGCTACTACTACTGCTAATACTACTACTGCTGCTACTACTGCTACTACTACTACTATTGCTACTGCTACTACTACTACTGCTGCTGCTACTACTACTACTCCTGCTACTACTACTACTCCTGCTACTACTACTGCTACTACTACTACTACTACTGTTGCTGCTGCTGCTACTGCTACTGCTACTACTACTACTACTACTACTGCTGCTACTTCTGCTACTACTGCTGCTACTACTACTACTAGTACTACTGCTACTACTGCTGCTACTGCTGCTACTACTACTGCTCCTGCTACTGCTACTGCTAATTCTACTGCTACTACTACTACTACTGCTACTACTGCTGCTACTTCTACTGCTACTACTGCTACTGCTACTACCGCTAATTCTACTTCTACTACTACTACTACTCCTACTACTACTACTACTACTACTACTACTACTACTACTACTACTGCTACTACTTCTGCTACTGCTACTACTGTTGCTACTGTTGCTATTGCTGCTATTGCTGCTACTGCTGCGACTGCTGCTACTGCTACTACTACTACTACTACTATTGCTGCTGCTGCTACTGCTACTACTACTACTGCTGCTACTGCTGCTACTACTGCTGCTGCTACTACTACTACTAGTACTACTGCTACTACTGCTGCTACTGCTGCTACTACTACTGCTACTACTACTGCTACTGCTACTGCTCCTGGTACTGCTACTACTACTGCTACTGCTGCTACTGCTACTGCTACTGCTACTACTACTACTTCTGTTGCTACTGCTGCTACTACCGCTGCTACTACTACTACTAGTACTACTGCTACTACTGCTGCTACTGTTGCTACTACTGCTACTACTACTGCTACTACTGCTACTACTACTACAAGTGCTACTGCTCCTGCTACTACTACTGCTACAACAACTACTACTACTGCTACTGCTGCTACTGCTACTGCAGCTACTTATACTACTACTGCTACTGCTCCTACTGCTGCTGCTAC
>OV702288.1:321600440-321602940 GCA_916181665.1 Avena sativa
CTACTACTGCTGCTACTACTACTACTCCTGCTACTACTACTACTACTACTACTACTACTACTACTACTACTACTACTTCTACTACTAATACTACTACTGCTAGTGCTACTACTGCTAGTGCTACTACTGCTACTTCTACTTCTACTCCTACTCCTACTCCTACTACTACTACTACTACTACTGCTGCTGCTGCTACTGCTACTACTACTACTACTGCTGCTACTGCTGCTACTACTACTACTACTAGTACTACTGCTACTACTGCTTCTACTGCTCCTACTGCTACTACTACTACTAGTGCTACTACTTCTACTACTACTACTTCTACTTCTACTACTCCTACTACTACTCCTACTACTACTCCTACTACTACTACTCCTATTGCTACTACTGCTACTACTCCTACTACTACTACTACTGCTACTACTGTTGCTACTGCTACTACTACTACTACTATTGCTACTACTGCTACTACTACTTCTACTACTACTACTGCTGCTACTACTGCTACTACTACTACTACTGCTACTGCTACTACTACTGCTGCTGCTGCTGCTACTACTACTACTACTGCAGCTACTACTACTACTCCTGCTACTACTACTACTGCTACTACTACTACTACTACTGCTGCTGCTGCTACTCCTACTGCTACTACTACTACTAGTGCTACTACTTCTACTACTACTACTTCTACTTCTACTACTCCTACTACTACTCCTACTACTACTCCTACTACTACTACTCCTATTGGTACTACTGCTACTACTCCTACTACTACTACTGCTACTACTGTTGCTACTGCTACTACTACTACTACTATTGCTACTACTGCTACTACTACTTCTACTACTACTACTGCTGCTACTACTGCTACTACTACTACTACTGCTACTGCTACTACTACTGCTGCTGCTGCTGCTACTACTACTACTGCTGCAGCTACTACTACTACTCCTGCTACTACTACTACTGCTACTACTACTACTACTACTGCTGCTACTGCTGCTACTGCTGCTGCTACTGGTACTACTACTACTACTACTACTACTACTACTACTACTACTACTACTACTACTACTACTACTACTGCTGCTACTACTACTACTAGTACTACTGCTACTACTGCTGCTACTGCTGCTACTGCTGCTACTGCTGCTACTGCTACTACTACTACTACTACTACTACTACTACTAGTGCTACTACTGCTACTACTACTACTACTCCTACTACTACTCCTACTACAACTCCTACTACTACTGCTGCTATTGCTACTACTGCTACTACTGCTACTACCACTACTACTACTGCTACTACTGTTGCTACTGCTACTACTACTACTACTACTACTATTGCTACTACTGCTACTACTACTGCTACTACTACTACTACTACTACTACTACTTCTACTACAACTACTACTGCTACTTCTACTACTACTACTACTACTACTACTACTGCTACTACTACTACTCCTGCTACTACTACTACTATTACTACTACTACTACTGCTGCTGCTACTGCTACTACTACTACTGCTGCTACTGCTGCTACTACTGCTGCTACTACTACTACTACTAGTACTACTGCTACTACTGCAGCTACTGCTGCTACTACTACGGCTCCTGCTGCTACTGCTGCTACTGCTGCTACTGCTACTATTACTACTACTACTACTACTACTACTACTACTACTACTACTACTACTACTACTACTGCTGCTGCTGCTACTGCTACTACTACTACTGCTACTACTAGTTCTGCTACTACTCCTACTACTGCTACTGCTATAGTTACTACTACTACTGCTACTGCTATTGCCACTACTACTGCTGCTACTACTCCTGCTACTGCTACTGCTCCTGCTACTGCTCCTACTACTGCTGCTACTACTACTACTTCTACTACTAATACTACTACTACTAGTGCTACTACTGCTAGTGCTACTACTGCTACTTCTACTTCTACTCCTCCTCCTACTACTACTACTGCTACTACTGCTACTACTGCTATTACTGCTACTACTACTACTACTGCTGCTACTGCTGCTACTACTACTACTAGAACTACTGCTACTACTGCTTCTACTGTTGCTACTGCTGCTACTACTACTACTACTACTACTACTACTACTACTACTACTACTACTACTACTACTAGTGCTACTACTGCTACTACTACTTCTTCTACTTCTACTACTCCTACTACTACTCCTACTACTACTACTCCTCCTCCTCCTATTGCTACTACTGCTACTACTGCTACTACTACTACTACTGCTACTACTGTTGCTACTGCTACTACTACTACTACTACTACTACTACTACTACTACTACTATTGCTACTATTGCTACTACTGCTACTACTGCTACTACTACTGCTACTACTACTGCTGCTACTACTGCTACTACTATTACTACTGCTACTGCTACTACTACTGCTGCTGCTACTACTACTACTACTACTACTGCTGCTACTACTACTACTCCTGCTACTAC
>OV702288.1:321657940-321662940 GCA_916181665.1 Avena sativa
ACTACTACTACTACTCCTGCTACTACTCCTGCTACTACTACTACTACTACTACTGCTAGTGCTACTACTGCTACTTCTACTTCTACTCCTACTACTACTACTACTACTACTACTACTACTACTACTACTACTCCTACTGCTGCTGCTACTGCTACTACTACTACTACTACTACTACTGCTGCTACTGCTGCTACTGCTTCTACTACTACTACTAGTACTACTGCTACTACTGCTGCTACTGTTGCTACTGCTGCTACTGCTACTACTACTACTACTACTACTACTGCTGCTGCTATTGCTGCTACTGCTGCTACTGCTACTACTACTACTACTACTACTACTACTACTACTACTACTACTTCTGCTGCTACTACTACTAGTACTACTGCTACTACTGCTGCTACTGTTGCTACTACTACTACTGCAAGTGCGACTTCTCCTGCTACTACTACTGCTACAATAACTACTACTACTGCTACTGCTGCTACTGCTACTATTACTACTGCTACTTCTACTACTACTGCTACTGCTGCTACTGCTACTATTACTACTACTACTACTACTACTACTGCTGCTGCTGTTGCTACTGCTACTACTACTAATGCTACTACTAGTTCTGCTACTACTCCTGCTACTGCTACTACTATAGTTACTACTACTACTGCTACTGCTATTGCCACTACTACTGCTGCTACTACTCCTGCTACAGCTACTGCTCCTGCTACTGCTCCTACTACTGCTCCTCCTGCTACTACTACTACTCCTGCTACTACTCCTGCTACTACTACTACTACTACTACTGCTAGTGCTACTACTGCTACTTCTACTTCTACTCCTACTACTACTACTACTACTACTACTACTACTACTACTACTACTACTGCTGCTGCTACTGCTACTACTACTACTACTACTACTACTACTGCTGCTGCTACTGCTGCTACTGCTGCTACTACTACTACTAGTACTACTGCTACTACTGCTGCTACTGTTGCTACTGCTGCTACTGCTACTACTACTACTACTACTGCTGCTGCTATTGCTGCTACTGCTGCTACTACTACTACTACTACTACTACTACTACTACTACTACTACTACTACTACTACTACTACTTCTGCTGCTACTACTACTAGTACTACTGCTACTACTGCTGCTACTGTTGCTACTACTACTACTGCAAGTGCGACTTCTCCTGCTACTACTACTGCTACAATAACTACTACTACTGCTACTGCTGCTACTGCTACTATTACTACTGCTACTTCTACTACTACTGCTACTGCTGCTACTGCTGCTACTGCTACTATTACTACTACTACTACTACTACTACTACTACTACTACTGCTGCTGTTGCTACTGCTACTACTACTACTACTACTGCTACTACTAGTTCTGCTACTACTCCTGCTACTGCTACTACTATAGTTACTACTACTACTGCTACTGCTATTGCCACTACTACTGCTGCTACTACTCCTGCTACAGCTACTGCTCCTGCTACTGCTCCTACTACTGCTCCTCCTACTACTACTACTACTACTCCTGCTACTACTCCTGCTACTACTACTACTACTACTACTGCTAGTGCTACTACTACTACTTCTACTACTACTCCTACTACTACTACTACTACTACTACTACTACTACTACTACTGCTGCTGCTACTGCTACTACTACTACTACTACTACTACTACTACTGCTGCTGCTACTGCTGCTACTGCTGCTACTACTACTACTAGTACTACTGCTACTACTGCTGCTACTGTTGCTACTGCTGCTACTGCTACTACTACTACTGCTGCTGCTATTGCTGCTATTGCTGCTACTGCTGCTACTGCTACTACTACTACTACTACTACTACTACTACTACTGCTACTGCTACTACTACTACTACTACTGCTGCTGCTACTGCTGCTACTACTGCTGCTACTACTACTACTAGTACTTCTGCTACTACTGCTGCTACTGCTGCTACTACTACTGCTACTACTACTGCTACTGCTACTGCTACTGCTACTGCTACTACTACTGCTACTGCTGCTACTGCTACTGCTACTACTACTACTGCTGCTACTGCTGCTACTGCTACTACTGTTGCTACTATTGCTATTGCTGCTATTGCTGCTACTGCTACTACTACTACTACTACTACTACTACTACTACTGCTGCTGCTGCTGCTACTGCTACTACTACTACTACTATTGTTGCTATTGCTGCTATTGCTGCTACTACTACTACTACTACTACTACTACTACTACTGCTGCTACTGCTGCTACTACTGCTGCTACTACTACTACTAGTACTACTGCTACTACTACTGCTACTGCTGCTACTACTACTGCTACTACTACTGCTACTGCTACTGCTCCTGCTACTGCTACTACTACTGCTACTGCTACTACTGCTACTACTACTACTACTTCTGCTGCTACTGCTGCTACTACTGCTGCTACTACTACTACTAGTACTACTACTACTACTACTGCTGCTACTGTTGCTACTACTGGTACTACTGTTACTACTACTACAAGTGCTACTGCTACTGCTACTACTACTGCTACAACAACTACTACTACTGCTACTACTACTGCTGCTACTTCTACTACTACTGCTACTGCTGCTACTGCTGCTGCTACTGCTACTGCTGCTACTGCTGCAGCTACTGCTACTATTACTACTACTACTACTACTACTACTACTACTGCTACTGCTGCTACTACTACTACTACTACTACTGCTACTACTGCTGCTACTGTTGCTACTACTGCTACTGCTACTACTACTAGTACTACTACTACTACTACTAGTACTACTACTACTGCTTCTGCTACTGCTACTACTGCTACTACTACTACTGCTGCTGCTACTACTACTACTAGTACTACTGCTACTACTGTTGCTACTGTTGCTACTGTTGCTACTACTGCTACTACTACTGCTACTACTACTACTACTGGTAGTGGTACTACACCTGCTACTGCTACTACTAGTGCTACAACAACAACTACTACTTCTACTGCTACTACTACTACTACTACTACTACTGCTGCTACTGCTGCTACTACTACTACTACTACTGTTGCTGCTACTACTGCTGCTACTACTGCTGCTACTGCTACTACTACTACTTCTACTACTACTTCTGCTACTACTCCTACTACTACTCCTGCTACTGCTACTGCTATAGTTACTACTACTACTGCTACTGCTATTGCCACTACTACTGCTGCTACTACTCCTGCTACTGCTACTACTCCTGCTACTGCTCCTACTACTGCTGCTACTACTACTGCTCCTGCTACTACTACTACTACTACTACTACTGCTCCTGCTACTTCTACTACTCCTGCTACTACTGCTACTGCTACTACCGCTAATTCTACTTCTACTACTACTCCTACTACTACTACTACTGCTACTACTGCTGCTACTGCTACTACTGTTGCTACTGTTGCTATTGCTGCTATTGCTGCTACTACTACTACTACTACTGCTGCTGCTGCTGCTACTGCTACTACTACTACTGCTGCTACTGCTACTACTACTACTACTACTACTACTACTACTACTACTACTGCTACTGCTGCTACTACTACTTCTCCTGCTACTACTACTACTACTACTGCTACTAGTACTGCTCCTGCTACTACTACTACTGCTACTACTACTAATACTACAACTGCTAGTGCTACTACCGCTAATTCTCTACCGCTGCTACTACTACTACTACTAGTACTACTGCTACTACTACTGCTACTGCTGCTACTACTACTGCTACTACTACTGCTACTGCTACTGCTCCTGCTACTGCTACTACTACTGCTACTGCTACTGCTACTACTGCTACTACTGCTACTACTACTACTACTTCTGCTGCTACTGCTGCTAGTACTGCTGCTACTACTACTACTAGTACTACTACTACTACTACTACTGCTGCTACTGTTGCTACTACTGCTACTACTACTGGTACTACTGTTACTACTACTACAAGTGCTACTGCTCCTACTACTACTACTGCTACAACAACTACTACTACTGCTACTGCTACTGCTGCTACTTCTACTACTACTGCTACTGCTGCTACTTCTACTACTACTGCTACTGCTACTACTGCTACTGCTGCTACTGCTGCTGCTACTGCTACTGCTGCTACTGCTGCAGCTACTGCTACTATTACTACTACTACTACTACTACTACTACTACTGCTACTGCTGCTACTACTACTACTACTACTGCTACTACTGCTGCTACTGTTGCTACCGCTGCTACTGCTACTACTACAAGTACTACTACTACTACTAGTACTACTACTACTGCTACTGCAACTGCTACTGCTACTACTGCTACTACTACTACTGCTGCTACTACTACTACTACTAGTACTACTGCTACTACTGTTGCTACTGTTGCTACTGTTGCTACTACTGCTACTACTACTGCTACTACTACTACTACTGGTAGTGGTACTACTCCTGCTACTGCTACTACTACTGCTACAACAACAACTACTACTTCTACTGCTACTACTACTACTACTGCTGCTACTGCTGCTACTACTACTACTACTACTGTTGCTGCTACTACTGCTGCTACTACTGCTGCTACTGCTACTACTACTACTTCTACTACTACTTCTGCTACTACTCCTACTACTACTCCTGCTACTGCTACTGCTATAGTTACTACTACTACTGCTACTGCTATTGCCACTACTACTGCTGCTACTACTCCTGCTACTGCTACTACTCCTGCTACTGCTCCTACTACTGCTGCTACTACTACTGCTCCTAATACTACTACTACTACTGCTCCTGCTACTCCTACTACTATTGCTACTAATACTACTACTACTACTGCTCCTGCTACTACTGCTACTGCTACTACCGCTAATTCTACTTCTACTACTACTCCTACTACTACTACTACTACTGCTGCTACTGCTGCTACTGCTACTACTGTTGCTACTGTTGCTATTGCTGCTATTGCT
>OV702288.1:321677940-321687940 GCA_916181665.1 Avena sativa
TGCTATAGTTACTACTACTACTGCTACTACTATTTCCACTACTACTGCTGCTACTGCTACTGCTACTACTACTGCTAGTACTACTGCTACTACTACTACTACTAGTACTACTGCTACTACTGCTGCTACTATTGCTACTACTGCTACTACTACTGCTAGTGCTACTACTGCTACTTCTACTTCTACTCCTACTACTCCTACTACTACTACTACTACTACTACTACTACTACTACTACTACTGCTGCTACTACTACTACTACTGCTGCTACTGATGCTACTACTACTGCTCCTGCTACTACTACTATTACTACTACTGCTCCTGCTACTACTACTACTACTGCTACTACTACTACTACTACTACTACTACTACTACTACTACTGCTAGTGCTACTACTGCTACTGCTACTACCGCTAATTCTACTTCTACTACTACTACTACTCCTACTACTACTACTGCTACTACTGCTACTACTACTGCTACTGCTACTGCTACTACTACTACTACTGCTGCTACTGCTACTGCTACTGCTACTGCTACTGCTACTACTACTACTTCTGCTGCTACTACTGCTGCTACTACTACTAGTACTACTGCTACTACTGCTGCTACTATTGCTACTACTGCTACTACTACTGCTACTACTACTACAAGTGCTACTGCTCCTGCTACTACTACTGCTACAACAACTACTACTACTGCTACTACTACTACTACTACTACTACTAGTACTACTGCTACTACTGCTGCTACTGTTGCTACTGCTGCTACTGCTACTACTACTAGTACTACTACTACTAGTACTACTACTACTACTACTACTACTACTACTACTACTTCTACTGCTACTGCTACTGCTACTAATGCTACTACTACTACTACTACTACTACTACTACTACTACTACTACTAGTACTACTGCTACTACTGTTGCTACTGTTGCTACTGTTGCTACTACTGCTACTACTACTGCTTATACTACTACTGCTAGTGGTACTACTCCTGCTACTGCTACTACTACTGCTACAACAACAACAACTACTACTACTGCTACTGTTACTACTGCTACTTCTACTGCTACTACTACTACTGCTGCTACAGCTACTACTACTACTACTACTGCTGCTACTGCTACTACTACTACTTCTACTACTACTTCTGCTAATACTGCTACTGCTAGTGCTACTACTGCTAGTGCTACTACTGCTACTTCTACTTCTACTCCTACTACTACTACTACTACACTACTACTACTACTACTGCTGTTGCTGCTACTGCTACTACTACTACTACTACTACTACTACTACTACTACTACTACTGCTACTGCTGCTACTACTACTGCTCCTGCTACTACTACTACTACTACTACTACTACTACTACTACTACTACTACTACTACTGGTCCTGCTACTACTACTACTACTGCTACTACTACTACTACTACTACTACTGCTACTGCTACTACCGCTAATTCTACTTCTACTACTACTACTACTACTACTACTACTACTACTACTACTACTACTGCTACTGCTACTACTGCTGCTGCTGCTACTGCTACTACTACTACTACTCCTACTACTACTGCTTCTAGTACTGCTGCGACTACTACTGCTACTACTACTACTACTACTAGTACTACTGCTACTACTGCTGCTACTACTACTACTACTACTACTGCTATTGCTACTGCTCCTGCTACTGCTACTTCTGCTACTGCTACTGCTACTACTGCTACTACTACTACTACTTCTGCTGCTACTGCTACTGCTAGTACTGCTGCTACTACTACTAGTACTACTACTACTACTGCTGCTACTGTTGCTACTACTGCTACTACTACTGCTACTACTGCTACTACTACTACAAGTGCTACTACTCCTTCTACTAATACTACTACTCCTACTACTACTACTTCTACTACTACTGCTACTGCTACTGCTGCTACTTCTACTACTACTGCTACTGCTGCTACTGCTGCTGCTACTGCTACTATTACTACTACTACTACTACTACTAGTGCTGCTACTGCTACTACTACTGCTCCTACTACTCCTGCTACTGCTACTGCTATAGTTACTACTACTACTGCTACTACTATTTCCACTACTACTGCTGCTACTGCTACTGCTCCTGCTACTGCTCCTACTACTGTTGCTACTACTACTGCTCCTGCTACTACTACTACTACTCCTGTTACTACTCCTGCTACTACTACTACTACTAATACTACTACTGCTAGTGCTACTACTGCTACTGCTACTACTGCTACTTCTACTCCTACTACTACTACTACTACTACTACTACTACTACTACTACTACTACTGCTGCTGCTGCTGCTACTGCTACTACTACTGCTACTGCTGCTACTGCTGCTACAACTACTACTAACAGTACTACTGCTACTACTACTGCTACTGTTGCTACTGCTGCTATTGCTACTACTACTAGTACTACTACTACTAGTACTACTACTACTACTACTGCTACTGCTACTGCTACTACTGCTAATACTACTACTACTGCTGCTACTACTACTACTACTAGTACTACTGCTACTACTGTTGCTACTGTTGCTACTACTGCTACTACTACTGCTACTACTACTACTACTGCTAGTGCTACTACTCCTTCTACTACTACTACTACTGCTACAACAACAACAACTACTACTACTACTGCTACTGTTACTACTGCTACTTCTACTGCTACTACTGCTACTGCTGCTACTGCTGCTACAACAACTACTACTACTGTTGCTGCTACTACTGCTGCTACTACTGCTGCTGCTACTTCTACTACTTCTGCTACTACTCCTACTACTACTCCTGCTACTGCTACTTCTATAGTTACTACTACTACTGCTACTGCTATTGCCACTACTACTGCTGCTACTACTCCTGCTACTGCTACTACTCCTGCTACTGCTCCTACTACTGCTGCTACTACTACTGCTCCTGCTACTACTACTACTACTACTGCTCCTGCTACTCCTACTACTATTGCTACTAATACTACTACTACTACTGCTCCTGCTACTACTGCTACTGCTACTACCGCTAATTCTACTTCTACTACTACTCCTACTACTACTACTACTACTGCTGCTACTGCTGCTACTGCTACTACTGTTGCTACTGTTGCTATTGCTGCTATTGCTGCTACTACTACTACTGCTGCTGCTGCTGCTACTGCTACTACTACTACTGCTGCTACTGCTGCTACTACTACTACTACTACTACTACTACTACTACTACTGCTACTGCTGCTACTACTACTTCTCCTGCTACTACTACTACTACTACTGCTACTACTACTGCTCCTGCTACTACTACTACTGCTACTACTACTAATACTACAACTGCTAGTGCTACTACCGCTAATTCTCTACCGCTACTACTACTACTCCTACTACTACTACTACTGCTACTACTACTATTAGTAGTACTGCTGCTACTGTTGCTACTACTACTGCTACTACTACTAGTACTACTACTAGTACTACTACTACTACTACTACTACTACTACTACTACTACTACTACTACTACTACTGCTACTGCTACTGCTACTGCTACTACTGCTACTACTAGTACTACTAGTACTACTGTTGCTACTACTGCTACTACTACTGCTAGTGGTACTACTCCTGCTACTGCTACTACTACTGCTACAACAACAACAACTACTACTACTGCTACTGTTACTACTGCTACTGTTACTACTGCTACTTCTACTGCTACTACTACTACTGCTGCTACTGCTGCTACTACTACTACTACTACTACTACTACTACTACTACTACTACTACTACTACTGTTGCTACTACTACTGCTGCTACTGCTACTACTACTACTACTTCTACTACTACTTCTGCTAATACAACTACTGCTAGTGCTACTACTGCTAGTGCTACTACTGCTACTTCTACTTCTACTCCTACTACTACTACTACTACTACTACTACTACTACTACTACTACTACTACTACTACTGCTGCTACTACTACTACTACTGCTGCTACTGATGCTACTACTACTGCTCCTGCTACTACTACTATTACTACTACTGCTCCTGCTACTACTACTACTACTGCTACTACTACTACTACTACTACTACTACTGCTAGTGCTACTACTGCTACTGCTACTACCGCTAATTCTACTTCTACTACTACTACTACTCCTACTACTACTACTGCTACTACTGCTGCTACTGCTACTACTGTTGCTACTGTTGCTACTGCTGCTACTGCTACTACTGCTACTACTACTATTGCTACTACTACTGCTACTACTACTACTACTACTACTGCTGCTACTGCTGCTACTGCTGCTACTACTGCTGCTGCTACTACTACTACTACTACTACTAGTACTACTTCTAATACTGCTGCTACTGCTGCTACTACTACTGCTACTACTACTGCTACTGCTACTGCTACTGCTACTACTACTACTGCTGCTACTGCTACTGCTACTGCTACTGCTACTGCTACTACTACTACTTCTGCTGCTACTACTGCTGCTACTACTACTAGTACTACTGCTACTACTGCTGCTACTATTGCTACTACTGCTACTACTACTGCTACTACTACTACAAGTGCTACTGCTCCTGCTACTACTACTGCTACAACAACTACTACTACTGCTACTACTACTACTACTACTAGTACTACTGCTACTACTACTAGTACTACTACTACTAGTACTACTACTACTACTACTACTACTACTACTACTACTGCTACTGCTACTGCTACTGCTACTAATGCTACTACTACTACTACTACTACTACTACTACTACTAGTACTACTGCTACTACTGTTGCTACTGTTGCTACTGTTGCTACTACTGCTACTACTACTGCTTATACTACTACTGCTAGTGGTACTACTCCTGCTACTGCTACTACTACTGCTACAACAACAACAACTACTACTACTGCTACTGTTACTACTGCTACTTCTACTGCTACTACTACTACTGCTGCTACAGCTACTACTACTACTACTACTGCTGCTACTGCTACTACTACTACTTCTACTACTACTTCTGCTAATACTGCTACTGCTAGTGCTACTACTGCTAGTGCTACTACTGCTACTTCTACTTCTACTCCTACTACTACTACTACTACACTACTACTACTACTACTGCTGCTGCTGCTACTGCTACTACTACTACTACTACTACTACTACTACTACTGCTACTGCTTCTACTACTACTGCTCCTGCTACTACTACTACTACTACTACTACTACTACTACTACTACTACTACTACTACTGGTCCTGCTACTACTACTACTACTGCTACTACTACTACTACTACTACTACTACTGCTACTGCTACTACCGCTAATTCTACTTCTACTACTACTACTACTACTACTACTACTACTACTACTACTACTGCTACTGCTACTACTGCTGCTGCTGCTACTGCTACTACTACTACTACTCCTACTACTACTGCTTCTAGTACTGCTGCGACTACTACTGCTACTACTACTACTACTACTAGTACTACTGCTACTACTGCTGCTACTACTACTACTACTACTACTGCTACTGCTACTGCTCCTGCTACTGCTACTTCTGCTACTGCTACTGCTACTACTGCTACTACTACTACTACTTCTGCTGCTACTGCTACTGCTAGTACTGCTGCTACTACTACTAGTACTACTACTACTACTGCTGCTACTGTTGCTACTACTGCTACTACTACTGCTACTACTGCTACTACTACTACAAGTGCTACTACTCCTTCTACTAATACTACTACTCCTACTACTACTACTTCTACTACTACTGCTACTGCTACTGCTGCTACTTCTACTACTACTGCTACTGCTGCTACTGCTGCTGCTACTGCTACTATTACTACTACTACTACTACTACTAGTGCTGCTACTGCTACTACTACTGCTCCTACTACTCCTGCTACTGCTACTGCTATAGTTACTACTACTACTGCTACTACTATTTCCACTACTACTGCTGCTACTGCTACTGCTCCTGCTACTGCTCCTACTACTGTTGCTACTACTACTGCTCCTGCTACTACTACTACTACTCCTGTTACTACTCCTGCTACTACTACTACTACTAATACTACTACTGCTAGTGCTACTACTGCTACTGCTACTACTGCTACTTCTACTCCTACTACTACTACTACTACTACTACTACTACTACTACTACTACTACTACTACTGCTGCTGCTGCTGCTACTGCTACTACTACTGCTACTGCTGCTACTGCTGCTACAACTACTACTAACAGTACTACTGCTACTACTACTGCTACTGTTGCTACTGCTGCTATTGGTACTACTACTAGTACTACTACTACTAGTACTACTACTACTACTACTGCTACTGCTACTGCTACTACTGCTAATACTACTACTACTGCTGCTACTACTACTACTACTAGTACTACTGCTACTACTGTTGCTACTGTTGCTACTACTGCTACTACTACTGCTACTACTACTACTACTGCTAGTGCTACTACTCCTTCTACTACTACTACTACTGCTACAACAACAACAACTACTACTACTACTGCTACTGTTACTACTGCTACTTCTACTGCTACTACTGCTACTGCTGCTACTGCTGCTACAACAACTACTACTACTGTTGCTGCTACTACTGCTGCTACTACTGCTGCTGCTACTTCTACTACTTCTGCTACTACTCCTACTACTACTCCTGCTACTGCTACTTCTATAGTTACTACTACTACTGCTACTGCTATTGCCACTACTACTGCTGCTACTACTCCTGCTACTGCTACTACTCCTGCTACTGCTCCTACTACTGCTGCTACTACTACTGCTCCTGCTACTACTACTACTACTACTGCTCCTGCTACTCCTACTACTATTGCTACTAATACTACTACTACTACTGCTCCTGCTACTACTGCTACTGCTACTACCGCTAATTCTACTTCTACTACTACTCCTACTACTACTACTACTACTGCTGCTACTGCTGCTACTGCTACTACTGTTGCTACTGTTGCTATTGCTGCTATTGCTGCTACTACTACTACTGCTGCTGCTGCTGCTACTGCTACTACTACTACTGCTGCTACTGCTGCTACTACTACTACTACTACTACTACTACTACTACTGCTACTGCTGCTACTACTACTTCTCCTGCTACTACTACTACTACTACTGCTACTACTACTGCTCCTGCTACTACTACTACTGCTACTACTACTAATACTACAACTGCTAGTGCTACTACCGCTAATTCTCTACCGCTACTACTACTACTCCTACTACTACTACTACTGCTACTACTACTATTAGTACTACTGCTGCTACTGTTGCTACTACTACTGCTACTACTACTAGTACTACTACTAGTACTACTACTACTACTACTACTACTACTACTACTACTACTACTACTACTGCTACTGCTACTGCTACTGCTACTACTGCTACTACTACTACTACTAGTACTACTAGTACTACTGTTGCTACTACTGCTACTACTACTGCTAGTGGTACTACTCCTGCTACTGCTACTACTACTGCTACAACAACAACAACTACTACTACTGCTACTGTTACTACTGCTACTGTTACTACTGCTACTTCTACTGCTACTACTACTACGGGTGCTACTGCTGCTACTACTACTACTACTACTACTACTACTACTACTACTACTACTACTGTTGCTACTACTACTGCTGCTACTGCTACTACTACTACTACTTCTACTACTACTTCTGCTAATACAACTACTGCTAGTGCTACTACTGCTAGTGCTACTACTGCTACTTCTACTTCTACTCCTACTACTACTACTACTACTACTACTACTACTACTACTACTACTACTACTACTACTACTGCTGCTACTACTACTACTACTGCTGCTACTGATGCTACTACTACTGCTCCTGCTACTACTACTATTACTACTACTGCTCCTGCTACTACTACTACTACTGCTACTACTACTACTACTACTACTACTACTGCTAGTGCTACTACTGCTACTGCTACTACCGCTAATTCTACTTCTACTACTACTACTACTCCTACTACTACTACTGCTACTACTGCTGCTACTGCTACTACTGTTGCTACTGTTGCTACTGCTGCTACTGCTACTACTGCTACTACTACTATTGCTACTACTACTGCTACTACTACTACTACTACTACTGCTGCTACTGCTGCTACTGCTGCTACTACTGCTGCTGCTACTACTACTACTACTACTACTAGTACTACTTCTAATACTGCTGCTACTGCTGCTACTACTACTGCTACTACTACTGCTACTGCTACTGCTACTGCTACTACTACTACTACTGCTGCTACTGCTACTGCTACTGCTACTGCTACTGCTACTACTACTACTTCTGCTGCTACTACTGCTGCTACTACTACTAGTACTACTGCTACTACTGCTGCTACTATTGCTACTACTGCTACTACTACTGCTACTACTACTACAAGTGCTACTGCTCCTGCTACTACTACTGCTACAACAACTACTACTACTGCTACTACTACTACTACTACTACTAGTACTACTGCTACTACTGCTGCTACTGTTGCTACTGCTGCTACTGCTACTACTACTAGTACTACTACTACTAGTACTACTACTACTACTACTACTACTACTACTACTGCTACTGCTACTGCTACTGCTACTAATGCTACTACTACTACTACTACTACTACTACTACTACTACTACTACTACTAGTACTACTGCTACTACTGTTGCTACTGTTGCTACTGTTGCTACTACTGCTACTACTGCTACTACTACTGCTTATACTACTACTGCTAGTGGTACTACTCCTGCTACTGCTACTACTACTGCTACAACAACAACAACTACTACTACTGCTACTGTTACTACTGCTACTTCTACTGCTACTACTACTACTGCTGCTACAGCTACTACTACTACTACTACTGCTGCTACTGCTACTACTACTACTTCTACTACTACTTCTACTACTACTTCTGCTAATACTGCTACTGCTAGTGCTACTACTGCTAGTGCTACTACTGCTACTTCTACTTCTACTCCTACTACTACTACTACTACACTACTACTACTACTACTGCTGCTGCTGCTACTGCTACTACTACTACTACTACTACTACTACTACTACTGCTACTGCTGCTACTACTACTGCTCCTGCTACTACTACTACTACTACTACTACTACTACTACTACTACTACTACTACTACTACTACTACTACTGGTCCTGCTACTACTACTACTACTGCTACTACTACTACTACTACTACTGCTACTGCTACTACCGCTAATTCTACTTCTACTACTACTACTACTACTACTACTACTACTACTACTACTACTACTGCTACTGCTACTACTGCTGCTGCTGCTACTGCTACTACTACTACTACTCCTACTACTACTGCTTCTAGTACTGCTGCGACTACTACTGCTACTACTACTACTACTACTAGTACTACTGCTACTACTGCTGCTACTACTACTACTACTACTACTGCTACTGCTACTGCTCCTGCTACTGCTACTTCTGCTACTGCTACTGCTACTACTGCTACTACTACTACTACTTCTGCTGCTACTGCTACTGCTAGTACTGCTGCTACTACTACTAGTACTACTACTACTACTGCTGCTACTGTTGCTACTACTGCTACTACTACTGCTACTACTGCTACTACTACTACAAGTGCTACTGCTCCTTCTACTAATACTACTACTCCTACTACTACTACTTCTACTACTACTGCTACTGCTACTGCTGCTACTTCTACTACTACTGCTACTGCTGCTACTGCTGCTGCTACTGCTACTATTACTACTACTACTACTACTACTAGTGCTGCTACTGCTACTACTACTGCTCCTACTACTCCTGCTACTGCTACTGCTATAGTTACTACTACTACTGCTACTACTATTTCCACTACTACTGCTGCTACTGC
>OV702288.1:321850440-321855440 GCA_916181665.1 Avena sativa
CTACTGCTCCTGCTACTGCTCCTACGACTGTTGCTACTACTACTGCTCCTGCTACTACTACTGCTACTACTACTACTACTACTACTACTAATACTACTACTACTGCTAGTGCTACTACTGCTAGTGCTACTACTCCTACTTCTACTTCTACTACTACTGCTAGTGCTACTACTCCTACTTCTACTTCTACTCCTACTACTACTACTACTACTACTGCTGCTTCTACTGCTACTGCTACTACTACTACTACTTCTACTGCTGCTACTACTACTACTACTACTAGTACTACTGCTACTACTGCTGCTACTGTTGCTACTGCTGCTACTGCTACTACTACTAGTACTACTACTACTAGTACTACTACTACTACTACTGCTACTGCTACTGCTACTACTGCTACTACTACTACTACTACTACTACTACTACTACTACTACTACTACTACTACTACTACTACTAGTACTACTGCTACTACTGTTGCTACTGTTGCTACTGTTGCTACTACTGCTACTACTACTGCTACTACTACTACTGCTAGTGGTACTACTCCTGCTACTACTACTACTACAGCTACAACAACAACAACTACTACTGCTACTGTTACTCCTGCTACTTCTACTGCTACTACTACTATTGCTGCTACTCCTGCTACTACTACTACTACTACTGTTGCTGCTACTACTGCTACTACTACTACTTCTACTACTACTTCTGCTACTACTCCTACTACTACTCCTGCTACTCCTACTGCTATAGTTACTACTACTACTGCTACTGCTATTGCCACTACTACTGCTGCTACTACTCCTGCTACTGCTACTACTCCTGCTACTACTCCTACTACTGCTGCTACTACTACTACTACTACTACTACTACTACTACTACTACTACTACTACTACTACTCCTACTCCTACTTCTACTACTCCTACTACTACTCCTACTACTACTACTACTACTACTACTGCTGCTGCTGCTACTGCTACTACTACTACTACTACTACTGCTGTTACTGCTGCTATTACTGCTGCTACTACTACTACTAGTAGTAGTACTACTGCTTCTACTGCTGCTACTACTACTGCTACTCCTACTGCTACTGCTACTGCTACTGCTACTGCTACTACTACTGCTACTGTTACTGCTACTACTGCTACTACTACTACTTCTGCTGCTACTACTGCTACTACTGCTACTACTACTACTACTAGTACTACTACTACTACTACTACTACTACTACTACTGCTGCTACTGTTGCTACTAATGCTACTACTACTGCTACTACTACTACAAGTGCTACTGCTCCTGCTACTACTACTGCTACAACAACTACTACTACTGCTACTGCTACTGCTGCTACTTCTACTAGTACTGCTACTACTGCTGCTACTGCTACTGCTACTGCTGCTGCTACTGCTACTATTACTACTACTACTACTACTACTACTACTACTACTACTACTACTACTACTACTACTAGTGCTGCTACTGCTACTACTACTACTGCTACTACTACTTCTGCTACTACTCCTGCTACTGCTACTGCTATAGTTACTACTACTACTGCTACTGCTATTGCCACTACTACTGCTGCTACTACTCCTGCTACTGCTACTGCTCCTGCTACTGCTCCTACTACTGTTGGTACTATTACTGCTCCTGCTACTACTACTACTACTACTCCTGCTACTACTCCTGCTACTACTACTACTACTACTACTACTAATACTACTACTGCTAGTGCTACTACTGCTAGTGCTACTACTGCTACTTCTACTTCTACTCCTACTACTACTACTACTACTACTACTACTACTACTGCTGCTTCTACTTCTACTACTACTACTGCTACTACTACTACTACTACTAGTACTACTGCTACTACTGCTGCTACTGTTGCTACTGCTACTACTGCTACTACTACTAGTACTACTACTACTACTAGTACTACTACTACTACTGCTACTGCTACTGCTACTACTGCTACTACTAGTACTACTGCTGCTGCTACTACTACTACTACTACTAGTACTACTGCTACTACTGTTGGTACTATTGCTACTGTTGCTACAACTGCTACTACTACTGCTACTACTACTACTACTGCTACTGCTACTACTCCTTCTACTGCTACTACTACTGCTACAACAACAACAACTACTACTGCTACTGTTACTATTCCTACTTCTACTGCTACTACTACTGCTGCTACTGCCGCTACTGCTTCTACTACTACTACTACTACTACTACTACTACTACTACTACTACTGTTGCGGCTACTATTGCTGCTACTACTACTGCTACTGCTACTACTACTACTTCTACTACTACTTCTGCTACTACTCCTACTACTACTCCTGCTACTGCTACTGCTATAGTTACTACTACTGCTGCTACTACTATTGCCACTACTATTGCTGCTACTACTCCTGCTACTGCTACTACTCCTGCTACTGCTCCTACTACTGCTGCTACTACTACTGCTCCTGCTACTACTACTACTACTACTACTACTACTACTACTACTACTACTCCTACTTCTACTACTCCTACTACTACTCCTCCTACTACTGCTACTACTACTGCTACTACTGTTGCTACTACTACTACTACTACTACTACTACTACTACTATTGCTACTACTGCTACTACTGCTACTACTGCTACTACTGCTACTACTACTACTGCTGCTACTGCTACTACTACTACTACTACTGCTGCTGTTGCTGCTACTACTACTCCTGCTACTACTACTGCTACTACTACTACTACTACTACTACTACTATTGCTACTGCTACTACTGTTGCTACTGTTGCTATTGCTGCTATTGCTGCTACTACTGCTACTGCTACTACTACTACTACTACTGCTACTACTACTACTACTACTACTGCTACTACTGCTGCTACTGCTACTACTGTTGCTACTGTTGCTATTGCTGCTACTACTACTACTGCTACTACTACTACTACTACTACTGCCGCTGCTGCTACTACTACTACTACTGCTGCTGCTACTGCTGCTACTACTGCTGCTACTACTACTACTACTAATACTACTAGTACTACTGCTACTACTGCTGCTACTGCTGCTACTACTACTGCTACTACTACTGCTACTGCTACTGCTACTACTACTGCTACTGCTGCTACTGCTACTACTACTAGTACTACTACTACTACTAGTACTACTACTACTACTACTGCTACTGCTACTGCTACTGCTACTGCTACTACTGCTACTACTACTACTCCTGCTGCTGCTGCTACTACAACTACTACTAGTACTACTGCTACTACTGTTGCTACTGTTGCTACTACTGCTACTACTACTACTACTACTGCTAGTGCTACTACTCCTTCTACTGCTATTACTACTGCTACAACAACAACTACTACTACTACTGCTACTTCTACTACTACTACTACTGCTGCTACTGCTGCTACTGCTGCTACTATTGCTGCTGCTGCTACTTCTACTACTTCTACTACTACTTGTGCTACTACTCCTACTACTACTCCTGCTACTGCTACTTCTATAGTTACTACTACTATTGCTACTGCTATTGCCACTACTACTGCTGCTACTACTCCTGCTACTGCTACTACTCCTTCTACTGCTCCTACTACTGCTGCTACTACTACTGCTCTTGCTACTACTACTACTACTACTACTACTCCTCCTACTTCTACTACTCCTACTACTACTCCTACTACTACTGCTACTACATCTACTACTACTGCTACTACTGTTGCTACTGCTACTACTACTACTACTACTACTACTATTGCTACTACTGCTACTACGTCTACTACTACTGCTACTACTACTACTACTGCTGCTACTGCTACTACTACTACTACTACTGTTGCTGCTGCTACTACTACTACTTCTACTACTACTACTCCTGCTACTACTACTACTACTTCTACTACTGCTACTACTGCTGCTACTGCTACTACTATTGCTACTGTTGCTATTGCTGCTATTGCTGCTACTACTACTACTGCTACTACTACTACTACTACTACCGCTGCTGCTACTACTACTACTACTACTGCTGCTACTGCAGCTACTACTGCTGCTACTACTACTACTACTACTAGTACTACTGCTACTACTGCTGCTACTGCTGCTACTACTACTGCTACTACTATTGCTACTGCTACTACTACTACTACTGCTACTGCTGCTACTGCTACTGCTACTACTGCTACTACTGCTACTTCTGCTGCTACTGCTGCTACTACTGCTGCTACTACTACTACTAGTACTACTGCTACTACTGCTGCTACTATTGCTACTACTTCTACTACTACTGCTACTACTGCTACTACTACTACAAGTGCTACTGCTCCTGCTACTACTACTGCTACAACAACTACTACTACTGCTACTGCTGCTACTTCTACTACTACTGCTACTGCTGCTACTGCTGTTGCTACTGCTACTATTACTACTACTACTACTACTACTACTACTACTACTACTACTACTACTACTACTAGTGCTGCTACTGCTACTACTACTACTGCTACTACTACTTCTGCTACTACTCCTGCTACTGCTACTGCTATAGTTACTACTACTACTGCTACTGCTATTGCCACTACTACTGCTGCTACTACTCCTGCTACTTCTACTGCTCCTGCTACTGCTCCTACGACTGTTGCTACTACTACTGCTCCTGCTACTACTACTACTACTACTACTCATGCTACTACTCCTGCTACTACTCCTACTACTACTACTACTACTACTAATAATAATAATACTACTACTGCTAGTGCTACTACTGCTAGTGCTACTACTACTTCTGCTACTACTCCTGCTACTGCTACTGCTATAGTTACTACTACTACTGCTACTGCTATTGCCACTACTACTGCTGCTACTACTACTGCTACTGCTACTGCTACTGCTACTGCTACTACTGCTACTACTACTACTGCTGCTGCTGCTACTACAACTACTACTAGTACTACTACTACTACTACT
>OV702288.1:321867940-321875440 GCA_916181665.1 Avena sativa
TTGTCGACACCGCGGAATCGTGTCCCGATCCAAAACAGTACAGTGTGCAGTACCTCGCACAATCGTAAATAAAGCAGTAAAGCATGGCATAAGTACAGGATCGTAAATAAAACCTCAAACTAGTTTGTGGCCCCAAGAAATAAGACTGAATCAAGCTCTGGCTCAGGGGGGTCCCATATACCTCCCGGATGTGGATAGCGCGATAAATCAAGGAACAGGTATCAAGTACTCGGGGTCCTACGGGACACAAGTGGGCGTTCGGAAACCAAATATTATCTATCACCCACCGATGCCTCTGCTTATTTCAATTTTAGTTGTTAAACAGGAATTAAAGTGAACGATAAGTAAAACTATGATCATATCCAACATCAACATGCGGCAATACATCAACAACTGTGGCACTTGACGACACGCAACGGCACTTGAGCAAGCGACTACGACGCGCAAGTCCAACTATCTACCAAACAACAGGTAATAGGATGTGTCCAAGGCAATATAAGGCTGCAAGGTATAACACAGGTACGGAAACTAAAGCATCGCAACACAGATAGCAATAGGTCAACAGGAGGGAATAAATACTATAAAAGTAAGATAGGTAGAAAGGGGGAGATGCTCGCCTGAAAACATTGTCGAAGGTTCAACCGAAGATCGGGGCGAAGCTCACATCAACTCAACGGCCTTATCCGCGAAGAAGCAAATCGCTAGAATAAACACCGGATGCAATATTTAATACAACGACAGAAGATCGGCATGATGCATGTATGATGTATGACATGGCAAGGGTGCAATGCAATTAGGTCAATATTAAGTGGAACCGGGGTCCCGACAATTAATTAGATGGTTCATGTTATTTAACTACCCCGCAATTTAAATGTTGTTTGAACATGGCAAAAGATAGCACCGGTTCGCTACATCGATTTAAATGAGGCCAATATGAGACTAGATTTGCCCGCATATGGGCCCCATATTTAATTAGAGGTGAATCGGCGTAAGGCCCCCAAACCACATGATATGGATGCATGCATGAACAATTTATATGCAACAGTTATATAGGTGACATTTATAAATTAGGGTTCTCGGATAAGGGGTTCACACTTTAGGGTTCGGCAGATCTTGGTTCCGGGGTTCGGGGCCGGTCTCAGGGTTCAGGGTTCGACGGGAGCGTTCTCGGATAGCGGGGGGGGGTAGATCTTGTCGTTGCGAAGGTCTTGTCGGGCCCGCACAGATCTTGTCGAGTCCTCGAGCCGGGACGGTCTTGGCGTTCGGGTGAAGCTCTTGTCGTATTTGCATGGGCGACCTTGGCGTCCGGGTCCTCGGCATCGGATCTGGGGAGAAGTACTTGTCGCATCTGCCGTCTTCGGGTCTGCTCCAAACGGTACATGACGGAGTACTTGTCGTCCCATGTGGTCCACGGATCGGGCTCCGGGATCGGTCTTCGGGGGGTTCGACCATCGGATCCGTGACGAAGAACTCAGGGCCTTTGGTCCGAGAACGAGGTCTTCGCATTCTAGGATGAAGTCCCTGTGGGTTCGCGGTCTCGGACATTTGCCCCGTGAAGAAGATCTTGTCGATTCCCTGACGGAGGCCTTCGGGGACGGGGTCTCGGCGAACTTGGCGTGTCGAGGCTCGGTTTCCGGTTCCGACGCCGGGGTCTTGCCTAGCTCCCGGGTCTCGACTCGGGTCGGTCTTGGGGGTTTTGGTCCCGTGGCAACAACGGACTTGTAGAAGCACATGGTCTTCGGGCCGATCTTGGCGGGAGGACGATTCTCGTCGGTTCCTCCGGGTGGCACTGCGGAGGGCCTGGGAAGCGGTTCAGCGCAGGGAGGTGGTGACGAGGTCGCTGGAAGGGCGCGCCCCTGACGGCGGTACTGCCCGAGAGGAGGGCAGAGAACCAGCGGTTCTCGGGGACGCGCGGAGGGGACCGGCATGCGGTCTGGCGCGCAGGACGGCGGGAGGGAGCTCGACGGAGGCGGCTCTGCGGCCGGCGAGCTCGCGCAGGGGGGGGGGGCTGGCGGAGGCAGGGCTCGGGTCGGGCCGGCGGTGGCGGGTAGGCGACGCGGGAAGCGGAAGGGCGGTTGAGCGGCGACGGTGCGGGGGTCCTGCTGGACGGAGGAGACCTAGTTTTGCTTTGTACAAATACCCCTCTTTATTTTTTTTTCAAATACAAAACCCCGGATGCTTCCGGAAATTTTGTTTGTCTAAAAACTATTTACAAAAATGTATTGCAAACTAAATAAAAGTTTAAATTATTTTAGTGGGGCAGTCGAACGGGCCGAATCGACCCGAACGACTACCCCCAGAAATTATAATCGGCCCACCCTTTAATTCCTAAACCACCTAAAAAATCTACCCACACCCAGCCTCCACCTCACCCTGGCCAACCAGACGCTGCCACGTCGCCCTTCCCTCCCCCTAGCCTATCAAACTCTGCCACCTCACCCCTCTCTCTCTCCTCTCCCTCCCACAACACACACACTCACAGCACTCACGCACACCGCGCACCCGCCACTCAGCCTCACCCATCTCCCCAACCACCGCCTGCGGGCCCACACCTGGCCCCACCACGATCGCCCCTGCCCCAGTCCACCGACGCCTTCTTCCCCAACCTCCTCACCCTCCCCGACGAGCCGCCCCGCCCTCTGCTTGCACCGCGTCGGCCGCCTTCTTCCCTCTCCGCCGGCGCCGCCGCGCGTCCGCCTCCGCCGCGCCGGCGAGCTCGCCACCGGCCCGCCTCCACCGCTCCCCTCCGCCGGTTCCTCCCCCTTCTTCCTCTGCCCGTGTCCCCGCTCGAGCGCCGCCCTCCCCGCCTCCTCTCCGCCGCGCCGCCAGCACCTGCCTCGCCGCTCGCTCGCTCCACCCCGCACCCCCGCTGCGCTGCCCCCAAGCCGGCCGCCTCTGCGCGCCAACCGCCACCGGGCCCGCGTCCGCCGCCGCCCCGCAGTCGACCCCCGCGCGGCCCGGCCCGCGCCCGCGACTCCTCCGTCCAGCAGGACCCCCGCGCCGTCGCCGCTCAACCGCCCTTCCGCTTCCCGCGTCGCCTACCCGCCACCGCCGGCCCGACCCGAGCCCTGCCTCCGCCAGCCCCCCCCTGCGCGAGCTCGCCGGCCGCAGAGCCGCCTCCGTCGAGCTCCCTCCCGCCGTCCTGCGCGCCAGACCGCATGCCGGTCCCCTCCGCGCGTCCCCGAGAACCGCTGGTTCTCTGCCCTCCTCTCGGGCAGTACCGCCGTCAGGGGCGCGCCCTTCCAGCGACCTCGTCACCACCTCCCTGCGCTGAACCGCTTCCCAGGCCCTCCGCAGTGCCACCCGGAGGAACCGACGAGAATCGTCCTCCCGCCAAGATCGGCCCGAAGACCATGTGCTTCTACAAGTCCGTTGTTGCCACGGGACCAAAACCCCCAAGACCGACCCGAGTCGAGACCCGGGAGCTAGGCAAGACCCCGGCGTCGGAACCGGAAACCGAGCCTCGACATGCCAAGTTCGCCGAGACCCCGTCCCCGAAGGCCTCCGTCAGGGAATCGACAAGATCTTCTTCACGGGGCATATGTCCGAGACCGCGAACCCACAGGGACTTCATCCTAGAATGCGAAGACCTCGTTCTCGGACCAAAGGCCCTGAGTTCTTCGTCACGGATCCGATGGTCGAACCCCCCGAAGACCGATCCCGGAGCCCGATCCGTGGACCACATGGGACGACAAGTACTCCGTCATGTACCGTTTGGAGCAGACCCGAAGATGGCAGATGCGACAAGTACTTCTCCCCAGATCCGATGCCGAGGACCCGGACGCCAAGGTCGCCCATGCAAATACGACAAGTGCTTCACCCGAACGCCAAGACCGTCCCGGCTCGAGGACTCGACAAGATCTGTGCGGGCCCGACAAGACCTTCGCAACGACAAGATCTACCCCCCCCCCCCCCCCCCCCCGCTATCCGAGAACGCTCCCGTCGAACCCTGAACCCTGAGACCGGCCCCGAACCCCGGAACCAAGATCTGCCGAACCCTAAAGTGTGAACCCCTTATCCGAGAACCCTAATTTATAAATGTCACCTATATAACTGTTGCATATAAATTGTTCATGCATGCATCCATATCATGTGGTTTGGGGGCCTTACGCCGATTCACCTCTAATTAAATATGGGGCCCATATGCGGGCAAATCTAGTCTCATATTGGCCTCATTTAAATCGATGTAGCGAACCGGTGCTATCTTTTGCCATGTTCAAACAACATTTAAATTGCGGGGTAGTTAAATAACATGAACCATCTAATTAATTGTCGGGACCCCGGTTCCACTTAATATTGACCTAATTGCATTGCACCCTTGCCATGTCATACATCATACATGCATCATGCCGATCTTCTGTCGTTGTATTAAATATTGCATCCGGTGTTTATTCTAGCGATTTGCTTCTTCGCGGATAAGGCCGTTGAGTTGATGTGAGCTTCGCCCCGATCTTCGGTTGAACCTTCGACAATGTTTTCAGGCGAGCATCTCCCCCTTTCTACCTATCTTACTTTTATAGTATTTATTCCCTCCTGTTGACCTATTGCTATCTGTGTTGCGATGCTTTAGTTTCCGTACCTGTGTTATACCTTGCAGCCTTATATTGCCTTGGACACATCCTATTACCTGTTGTTTGGTAGATAGTTGGACTTGCGCGTCGTAGTCGCTTGCTCAAGTGCCGTTGCGTGTCGTCAAGTGCCACAGTTGTTGATGTATTGCCGCATGTTGATGTTGGATATGATCATAGTTTTACTTATCGTTCACTTTAATTCCTGTTTAACAACTAAAATTGAAATAAGCAGAGGCATCGGTGGGTGATAGATAATATTTGGTTTCCGAACGCCCACTTGTGTCCCGTAGGACCCCGAGTACTTGATACCTGTTCCTTGATTTATCGCGCTATCCACATCCGGGAGGTATATGGGACCCCCCTGAGCCAGAGCTTGATTCAGTCTTATTTCTTGGGGCCACAAACTAGTTTGAGGTTTTATTTACGATCCTGTACTTATGCCATGCTTTACTGCTTTATTTACGATTGTGCGAGGTACTGCACACTGTACTGTTTTGGATCGGGACACGATTCCGCGGTGTCGACAAGCCTCGTTTGGGGTTCCCAGTCGTTCACAGCCGTCTACCCAAACCTTGAGTCCGTCTCGGAGCTTGCTTACTTCGTTGCGGGTGTACTCCAAGGGGTGGCCCCCTGAAATATTTCTGAATCCTGTGATTGCTTTGTCGTGAAAGCCTCGTTGGGTTTTGATTTGGTTTTTCCGAGGTTGATCGAGTGTGTGTTGCTATTGGTGCACCCCGGCCGGGTAAAACTTTCTGAAAGCCGTGTCCGCGGATATGGACGACTTGGAGCACAGTATCTCGACCATAGACAAGCATAACTAAAGTTTATTGCTCTAAACTTGACTTTATAATGACTAGTAATCAGCTTCACTATAATGGAATGGCTAATAATACTGCCCACCATTGCTTGTTGAAGTGTCGCTTGCGACCATTGTATCTGACTAGTAAGTATTGCAACTACAACGGAATGGCTAAGTAAAAGTACCAACAACTGCTGGGTTTTGGGTTTATCTCATTCTATCTGTATCTGATTAGTAATTGTTGCAACTATAACGGAACGGTTGACTAAAAGTGCCCACTGCTTATTTTATCAGGATGATTATCTATACCTGACTAGTAATTGCTGCAACGATAACTGAATAAATAAAACTGCCAACCGTGTGAGTTCCTCGGTTGACTTCCTCGTTTGGTCTCGAGGGGGAAACACCAGGATGGGTTTGTTTGGTGTTAGCTTCAGGTTGGATCCGGATAGGTCATTCTTACCCCTCTCTGATAACCGCCAGTTGTATCGAGTCTCTATAGTTTGTTAGTGCATGCTGCCGCTGCCGCTCAGTCCACCATACCTTTGTAGGCGAGGACCGCCGAATTCTAGTCTCGCCGTGTACTGGCCTCAGTACTGACGCTCCTCTTTTTCCTTTGCCCTTTGTCGGCACCCCTTTTTGTTTAAGCAGGTTTTGAGAACGACGTCGTTAGCAGGGTTACCCTTCTGGCTTGGCCTGGGCAGGGTTATGGACGCCATTGGTTATTCTTCAGGGCTCTTAGCCCCGTTTGCATCCTGTCCGTAGTCGGACGTTCTATCGTTTTAAAGGTGATTTGGATCTTGTATATTATATCTGTATTCTTGACTCTTCGAGTCGCTGTTATATATATCTGTTCTGTGGGTCCCATCGAGGACTGTTGTGTAATGTTATTACTTCGTTTTCCACCCGCACGAAAGTGCCTGGTGGGCACCTTTGAATCGTTTCTATGCGGGTTTGGCGGGTTTCGCTAAAACTTGCATAGGGACGATTCTGAGGGTGTTACAGAGTGGTATCAGAGCTCAGCAGTTGCGATACCCCACAAGTCCAGCCTGTAGGATAACCTAGCTAACGGCCGAAGTAGAGTGTCAAAACTATTTTGCAAAGTCGGTTGGATAGTTCTGATTAGATCTGATTTTACTCCTTACCCCTCTGCTATTCTCCTCTTATCTCGACGTGTTTTGAATCCGCTCTCGTCTCTTTCTTCGAGTCCAGGAATTTCTCGTGGTTGGGTTTCCGTCGTACCTTTAGGGTTTCGCTTCCTCCTCTGATAACGGTGTTCTACCACCCGGTGTTCATGCTGCCTGAGGAATCCGTCTTCTGTGTTACCATCCTTTGTTCCTTCTCGTGCATTCCGGTGTTTTCCGACGCGACGACATCATCTACGCCAGATCAGATGCAGAGTCTGCATCACTCCTTTGTTCCGAACCTCGCTTGTCGAGATCTTCAGTCTGATTCCGAGAATGGTTGCACTCTTTTCTACTGATTGTGCAGAGTAATAGTTTGGGTGCGTGATGGATTGGCCCCCATACCGACTACTCACTCTATTCGCTTGTGTACATTGAAGTGGATGAGAATGCATCGGTGCCCTCCTTCCATCGAAGCTAGAGGTGGCTTTATTTGTTGATACCTCTACCTTCGACCTTTTGTTCCCGGAGTGTTCTCTCGACGATCACGGACAACGACCTCTTGTTAGTGGTGTCGCAAGGATCTACACGAAGCGAGAAGACGCAGATCGCCGACCTTCCTTCCCGGTACCATGAGGCGGATCTCGAGGGCGAGATCCATTGTTAGTGGTGTCGAATTGTGGCATCCCGCAAAACCACTACTAGAAAATCGCGTTGAATTTGTGCATTGCATCGTCATCATCATGCATTGTTTGACTGAACTATTTCGAAAACCTAGTTTTTGAAATAGTTCAGTCAAACAATGCATGATGATGACGATGCAATGCACAAATTCAACGCGATTTTCTAGTAGTGGTTTTGCGGGATGCCACACTACTCCTCCTACTACTGCTACTACTACTGCTACTACTGTTGCTACTACTACTACTACTACTACTACTATTGCTACTACTGCTACTACTGCTACTACTACTGCTACTACTACTACTGCTGCTACTGCTACTAC
>OV702288.1:321917940-321945440 GCA_916181665.1 Avena sativa
CTCCTGCTACTACTACTACTACTACTACTCCTGCTACTACTCCTGCTACTACTCCTGCTACTACTACTACTAATACTACTACTACTACTACTAATACTACTACTGCTAGTGCTACTACTGGTAGTGCTACTACTGCTACTACTACTACTACTACTACTACTACTACTCCTACTACTACTGCTGCTGCTGCTACTACTACTACTGCTACTGCCGCTACTACTACTACTAGTACTACTACTAGTACTGCTACTACTACTACTACTACTACTACTGCTGCTGCTGCTGCTACTGCTACTACTACTACTGCTACTGCTGCTACTACTACTACTACTACTAGTACTACTGCTACTACTGCTGCTACTGTTGCTACTGCTGCTACTGCTACTACAGTAGTAGTACTACTACTACTAGTACTACTACTACTACTACGACTACTACTGCTACTGCTACTGCTAGTGCTACTGCTACTACTGCTACTACTACTACTACTACTGCTGCTGCTACTACTACTACTACTACTATTAGTACTACTGCTACTACTGTTGCTACTGTTGCTACTACTGCTACTACTACTGCTACTACTACTACTACTGCTAGTGCTACTACTCCTGCTACCGCTACTACTACAACTACAACAACAACAACTACTACTACTGCTACTGTTACTACTGCTACTTCTACTGCTGCTACTACTACTACTGCTGCTACTGCTGCTACTGCTACTACTACTACTACTACTGTTGCTGCTACTACAGCTGCTACTAATGCTGCTATTGCTACTACTACTACTACTACTACTACTACTACTGCTGTTACTGCTACTACTACTGCTACTACTACTTCTGCTACTACTCCTGCTACTACTCATGCTACTGCTACTCCTATAGTTACTACTACTACTGCTACTGCTATTGCCACTACTACTGCTGCTACTACTCCATCTACTGCTACTGCTCCTACTACTGCTGCTACTACTACTGCTCCTCCTCCTCCTACTACTACTACTACTACTCCTGCTACTACTCCAGCTACTACTACTACTACTACTGCTAGTGCTACTACTCCTGCTACCGCTACTACTACAACAACAACTACTACTACTGCTACTGTTACTACTGCTACTTCTACTGCTACTACTACTACTGCTGCTACTGCTGCTACTGCTACTACTACTACTACTACTACTACTACTACTACTACTACTGTTGCTGCTACTACAGCTGCTACTACTGCTGCTATTGCTACTACTACTACTACTACTACTACTACTGCTGCTACTGCTACTACTTCTGCTACTACTCCTGCTACTACTCCTGCTACTGCTACTCCTATAGTTACTACTACTACTGCTACTGCTATTGCCACTACTACTGCTTCTACTACTCCATCTACTGCTACTGCTCCTACTACTGCTGCTACTACTACTGCTCCTCCTCCTACTACTACTACTACTCCTGCTACTACTCCAGCTACTACTACTACTGCTACTGCTACTACTACTACTACTAATACTACTACTGCTAGTGCTACTACTGCTACTTCTACTTCTACTCCTACTACTACTACTACTACTACTACTACTACTACTACTACTACTACTACTGCTGCTGCTACTGCTACTACTACTACTACTGCTGCTACTACTGCTACTACTACTACTAGTAGTACTACGGCTACTACTACTGCTACTACTACTGCTCCTGCTACTACTACTACTACTACTACCACTACTCCTGCTACTACTCCTGCTACTACTACTACTGCTACTACTACTACTAATACTACTACTGCTAGTGCTACTACTGGTAGTGCTACTACTGCTACTACTACTACTACTACTACTACTACTACTCCTCCTACTACTACTGCTGCTGCTGCTACTGCTACTACTACTACTGCTACTGCCGCTACTACTACTACTAGTACTACTACTAGTACTGCTACTACTACTACTGCTGCTGCTGCTACTGCTACTACTACTACTGCTACTGCTGCTACTACTACTACTACTAGTACAACTGCTACTACTGCTGCTACTGTTGCTACTGCTACTACAGTAGTAGTAGTACTACTACTACTAGTACTACTACTACTACTACGACTACTACTGCTACTGCTACTGCTACTGCTACTGCTACTGCTACTACTGCTACTACTACTACTACTGCTGCTGCTACTACTACTACTACTACTACTACTAGTACTACTGCTACTACTGTTGCTACTGTTGCTACTACTGCTACTACTACTGCTACTACTACTACTACTGCTAGTGCTACTACTCCTGCTACCGCTACTACTACTACTACAACAACAACAACTACTACTACTGCTACTGTTACTACTGCTACTTCTACTGCTACTACTACTACTGCTGCTACTGCTGCTACTGCTACTGCTGCTACTGCTACTACTACTACTGTTGCTGCTACTACAGCTGCTACTACTGCTGCTATTGCTACTACTACTACTACTACTGCTGCTACTGCTACTACTACTGCTACTACTACTTCTGCTACTACTCCTGCTACTACTCCTGCTACTACTACTCCTATAGTTACTACTACTACTGCTACTGCTATTGCCACTACTACTGCTGCTACTACTCCATCTACTGCTACTGCTCCTACTACTGCTGCTACTACTACTGCTCCTCCTCCTACTACTACTACTACTCCTGCTACTACTCCAGCTACTACTACTACTGCTAGTGCTACTACTCCTGCTACCGCTACTACTACTACTACAACAACAACAACTACTACTGCTACTGTTACTACTGCTACTTCTACTGCTACTACTACTACTGCTGCTACTGCTACTACTACTACTACTGTTGCTGCTTCTACAGCTGCTACTATTGCTGCTATTGCTACTACTACTACTACTACTACTACTACTACTACTACTACTACTACTACTACTACTACTGCTGCTACTGCTACTACTACTGCTACTACTACTTCTGCTACTACTCCTGCTACTGCTACTCCTATAGTTACTACTACTACTGCTACTGCTATTGCCACTACTACTGCTGCTACTACTCCATCTACTGCTACTGCTCCTACTACTACTGCTCCTCCTCCTACTACTACTACTACTCCTGCTACTACTCCAGCTACTACTACTACTGCTACTGCTACTACTACTACTACTAATACTACTACTGCTAGTGCTACTACTGCTAGTGCTACTACTGCTACTTCTACTTCTACTCCTACTACTACTACTACTACTACTAATGCTGCTGCTACTGCTACTACTACTACTACTGCTGCTACTACTGCTACTACTACTAGTAGTAGTACTACGGCTACTACTGCTGCTACTATTGCTACTGCTGCTACTACTACTGCTACTACTGCTACTGCTCCTACTACTGCTACTACTCCTGCTACTACTCCTACGACTGCTACTGCTATAGTTACTACTACTACTGCTACTGCTATTGCCACTACTACTGCTGCTACTACTCCAGCTACTGCTACTGCTCCTGCTACTGCTCCTACTACTGCTACTACTACTACTGCTCCTGCTACTACTACTACTACTACTACTACTACTACTACTACTACTACTACTACTACTACTACTACTACTGCTACTACTCCTACTACTACTATTACTACTACTACTACTACTACTACTACTAATACTAATACTACTACTGCTACTGCTCCTACTACTGCTGCTACTACTACTGCTCCTGCTGCTACTACTACTACTACTACTACTACTACTACTGCTACTACTCCTACTACTACTATTACTGCTACTACTACTTCTGCTACTACTCCTGCTACTACTCCTGCTACTGCTACTCCTATAGTTACTACTACTACTGCTACTTCTACTACTACTACTACTAATACTAATACTAATACTAATACTAATACTAATACTCATTCGGTGTAGAGATTCCGGGAACGGGGATCCGTGAGATCTGTGGGCGGGATGTGTTTATTTATGGGGCATCTTATGCCGATTTGCTTCTTATCCGTACTCGGATCTTGTCTTCCGCTTCCGCCTGATACTCTGATGTTTGATGTGTGAGGAGGTATCCTAAACTATTATATCTATCTAGGATATTTGGATCTTGCCGTATGGCATTGCAATATTTCTATTTCTTTTAGATGGTATGGCCCTGAGGACTGTTGTATGGTGGCTTGCATACATACTCATTTGTGTATGTAGTTGATCCCTTCGCCTGCCGATTACGCCGCCCGTTCTTGTCCCGATGCTTGGAAATGGTTAGGACGGCCGAAAGGTCTACCTGTGAGTGGCATTTGGGCCCCACCGTACTATTTTAACCATTTCCGCTCATCCAGGCTTGAAACTAGGAGCATAATTCACCGAGGTAGTTACAATTGGTATCAGAGCCATCCCGCCCTTCAGGGTCTCAGCCAAATGGTCGTTGTCAGTCTAGCAAATATTTTTGGTAGCTATGTATACTAGGGAAAAACAAAACGTGAGAGTAGGACTGCTTCCATTTTTCTTCTTACCCAACCACCCACCCTTTTCTGGTAAGGAAGTGTAACGTTTTCAATCCTCTTCTTAAAATTCAAATTAGGATTCACGTATTCTGGGTTTCCGTAGTACCATAGAAAGTGTGTGTGCGTGTCTGTGTAATTCTTTGTCTATCTGTTGCATCCAATTTGTTGTCACAATCTGCCTTTGGTTATCAACTGTTGGTACATTCCATACTGACAGGCTTTTGAAAACCGGCGCGATCTATCTGACTCCTTGTTAACCGGTGCCATCTTCTTAAGGGTGTTCTTCCTTCCAGCATGCTTTCACAGAATGTGGAGTTGCTAATCTCTACCTGATAAGTGATTTTGCGCATCTATTGGTATTTTAATGCCGGAAAATGCGGAAAATTTTTCTTTGATACATCTGTGCTTCCACACTCCTTTTCAGTCGTGTGTGAAACATTATCTATCTCCCTTTTATCAGCATGTCCATGCTAACTCATTCTTTTGACACCGGCCCTTAATCCTGGAGTTTCTTTTCATCTCCAATTCCCTTGGGCTAATTACATAACACGTGTCGATCCGATGCTGGTGATTGTAATTTGGTTCTCGGCATAGCTATATGACACTTATCATGAGTGGAATATGGAAAATGCAATCACCACTATCCTCCAAATGGTGACGTTTATCCCCTGTGATTTTGAGTACACCGTGATCATATCTATGCATATTCGAGCATCTTTGGCAATCCGGAGTTTCTCAAAGCACTACGGCGGTCTATCATCTGTCCATCATGCTGCACATCTTTTTGAACTCCATATCTGCAAAATTCTCTTTGAGACGAGGGAATTGAATCTTTTTGTCTCTGGTAGCTTTGCTTGAGGTATGAGCTATCATCGGTTCTTATCCAAGATCTCTTTATCTTTGTAACCGGTGATCCAATCGACAATGTGAACCAGGTGACATCTCTTTTCTTCCGAAGGACCAGATAATCTATTCTTCCGGTGCATCTTCTTCAACATGAATCCTTACTCGTAACGTCGACCTTTCAAAGAGCGTTGAGCTCAGAAAGTGTTTCGAGCATTTGTTCGTTTCTCTCGCCTCTTGAACTTGATATTCTGGGAATATCCTGTTCATCCATGGTGGTATATGTTGATAATATGCTTTCCTATTCGATATCAATGGAAGGCATGGAAGTTCATCTGTGTCTCTTTCTCTCAAGCTTTGCTAACACTGCCGTGTGCAAAGTTCCCAAAGTGGAAATTCTGGCTTCTTGAAGTCACCTATCTCGACCACGTCCTTCTGCTAAATACATTACTTCAATTCTGGAATCAGCAAGTTCATTGTTAATTCCATCTTTCATCTTCAATCAACCCGGAGTTTTCCTTGTTGGCAAGTTATCATCGTCGTTTCGCTAAAGATTTTCCTCAAGACGGCTAAATCCTTCTCAATCATTTCAAGAACAACATGGAGTTCTTTTCACCTCTATCTCGTTAAGTAATCTCTTGAAACCCTCTCGCTCTATCGTCTATGCTCAATCCACCGGAGGCCATGAAGACCTTCCAGATCTTGTAGTCCTTCCGTTCAAGTTGGTGCTATCTTTTCTGTAGCTGTTGAATCTTGCAGTTCTTCTCCGTAATCTTCCTTCATATCTTTCTGGTGGCTTGGTACTTCAGACATGACGACAACATCATCATCTTTATCTATCTATGAATCCGGCGAATCGTTTGCATCTATCCTTGTTTTCTAACGAAGTTCCATGAGTTATTGTCAATACCTTCAGTCTGTTTCGGTAGTTGGGTTGCATGGTTTTCTTATTCATGTGCGGAGTAATGCTTTGAGTGCGGGATGGAGTAGCTACCATACCACTACTCTTATCATTCGCTCTTGTACATTGAATTGGTGAATTAATGTGATTTCACTCATTCCACGGAAGTTAAAAGTGGCCTTTATCCCTTGATACTTTTACTTCCGTCTTTGTTTTTCCGGAGTGCTCTCTCGAAGAAAGTAATCAATAATCTCTTGTTGGTGGTCTGTCTACTCTAGATGGAGCAAAATCTTCAATTATCTGGTGGAAACAAACGCAAACTCTTTTTTGTCCTCGTCATTCTACCGATGCTCGACATCCACAAACAAAATGAAAGGAAACTATCTCTCTTTTAGTTTCATCAATTCTTTTCTGTGGTAAAGCCAATTATGGTTGATGCTATCCGCTGCAAATCTATTGCGTTAGCCTCAAGGCTAAAGAAAGCAATAAGTATCTCTACAATAAACTCTGGATCCTCCATATTCTTTGCTTCTCGGGATTCTACCATGATCTGGCTTCACATCCGTCTCTGGAAGTTATATCCGCGCAGCTCAATTGCGTGATCCTTGGTTCTTACCAGCGCAAGAAGAATCTAATCCGACGATGTCTAACTAAATCTTTCTGTTGATATCAAGGGACTCTATTGTTTGAAGGCAATATTGTTTCCGTACTTCATTTCTCAAATCCGAGAGAAGTTACAACGCTATTGTCATACTGGTTCAAAACCTCTCCAATCTAGCTCTTTTCTTCCGGCGAGATAAAGATTCATCCTCTCTAGTATCGGTAAATCTTTAATCTTAACGGTGTGCCTTTCTATATCCATGATACATCATCTTGTCCTTTCTTTCACAAGTGGTTCTATTCTTTTATCATGTTTCTTGAGAAAATTAGAGCTATGTTCATCCTATCCTTCTTGTCTCACGAAAATCCTTCAACTCTTCTAACCGTTATTTCTCAAGCAAAACGCAAGACTCGCAACAAGTCTAGCAAGTGATGCAAGGTTTATCAACTTGGGAACGTGAGGGTCACCTTCGTTCGAACACCCGCCTCTCCTTGTGTTGTTTTCTTTTTCCTAGGAATCTCAGGGCGAGATTCTTGTTTAGTGGGGGAGAGTTGTAGCATCCCAATTGTCTAACAATTGCAATGCTACTAGCCTAGTCTATATAAATGCTACTTCCTATATATAATTGTTGCATCATAACTATATCATGCTCATGTCATCATGCCACCTTGCATTTGAGCATCATATAAAACCCTTTTGTTTTGGTTCTTATCTCATATGCATTATTAATTGTATTTGCCTCTTGATATATTGTATTTGGTTATTGATATATTGTTTAATGCCCAAGTTGAGTTGGGGGCATATCTTTTATTAACTCCACCACCTTTCTTGTCATCACACCATAATTCTACCATTCCAATATATGTGAGCTTAGCATTTTATTTGGGTTTACCTCTAGCTCATGTAGGTTGGGATGGATCCTTTTCTATTTCTTCATGCTTCCACACTAGCATTAGGTTGTTTCCACAATCTTGATATGTGGGACCACCTTGCCTGTTTGGTGAAGGAAACTCTTATTCTAGCTTCCATATGGAATTGTTTTGGAATAGCAGCTCATGTTGGAATATTGTTGTGGATAATAAACACCTAGTGGAATACACACACTAGAATGTCCAATTATATTCAAATATGAGCATATTTCATCCACTCCACATGGGACCCCAACACCACTCTTTTGGCTTGGCCTTAATTCCCTGTTTGGAAATGCATGTGTTAATAAATGCCCAGGGTCATTTACAATTGTTTCACAATAATAAACATGGCATTTAATACCCATGCATGGGCCATGCAAATCTCACCATCATTCCCTCCTTTGGGTTTTTCATGTATTTTTGCAAGTGAAACATGGATCTTTGAGAGTTTGTTCATGTTGGCCCTATTCTTTTGCTTGTGACCTTAAAACCTCACCTTCCTCTCTTTTCCACCTCCTTCCAAGCTTAATCATTGGTGATCTTAGCTAAGCCCTACCCTAAACCCCCCTTTCTCTATTTCTATCTCTAACCCTACCACCACCCTATCTACCCCAAACCTAAACCAAACCCTAAACCAAACCCTAGCCCGAGCCCTCTCCTCTCACCATGCCGAGCCTCCCCTTGCAGGCCCCACCCGGCCACCCTGGCTCCACCCAGCTACCATCCACCCCAAGCCCTAACCCGAGCCACTACTCCTACTCCAACCCTAGCTCCATGCCACCCTCCTCTCTCTCTCTAGCTCTCTCCCTGCCAGCAGCCCCACCCGAGCCTACCCTCCTTGGCCTCGCCCTGACCCCACCTGGCAGCCTCCATCTACCCCTCCCTCTGCCCCTGCCGTCCAGCCCGAGCACGTGCTCGAGGAGGAAAAAGGTGGCACCGAGCCACCCTATCTACCCCTCCCCTGCCACAGCTGATCGCCTCCCTCTCCCTCCTTTTCCTCCTTCCCCACGGCTTCTCTGGCGTCCCCAGATCCACCCCAAGCCTTTCCGCACCTCCCCTCTCTCTTCATCATCGCCAGATCCCGACGCCAGCCGCCGCCTCTACCTCTGTCCCTCGTCGTTCCAGCCGGCGTGCACGTCATGGAGGTGGCCTGGTAGCCGAGGAGGTTCCCCCTGTATCGACCAGTACCCGCCAGCGAGGAGGAGAAGGACCAGAGCCGAAGATCACTGCCGCCACCGACGCCAAACCCTAGCTCCGCCGGCCTCTGCTTCCTCGCCGATCCGTCGTCTCCCAGCCCGATCCAACACCACCAACCAAACCACGGTGAGCTCCTCTACCTCCTGGACACGCTTTGCCTCACCGTACCGCCCTAGCCCCGCCGTCCTTTTCGTCGAACGCCCACCGTAAGCGCCGTCCGTTGTAGTCTGCAACCTCCCCGCGCCGCGCCAGCCTCTTCTAGCATGTGTCCACCCTCCTAACACCAAGCCTAGCCTACCGCAGTGGCTGCCGCCTCCGCGCGCGAGCCCCAGGTCCCCGGGTCGAATCCCCCACGCGCCGCGCCTGCGTCGGTCGCACACCGATCGGTCATCAGCGCAGAGAAGATCCACAGTACCTAGCGCCGTTTTGCAGATAGCCCCTCTGTTCTTCTCGCGCTCAACCCGCAGTCCCACCGAGCCCCACCAGTCAGTCTCTCTGTCACTTTACAAAAACGCCCCGGAATTTTTGTAAACCGTAACCCGCGCTCCAGCCCTAGCCCCACCAGTCAGTCGCTGCAGCCCCACCCCTGACATGTGGGCCGTAGCCGCTGGGCCCGCATGTCAACCGCGTGGGCTAGCCAGAGCCGCGGTGAGAAAGGGTTTTCCGCGCGCTGTGTCGCCCAGTCAGCACCTGGCCCACCCGTCTGTGTCTGTGGCTAAGTCTGGGCTGAGTAGAAAAAGGATTTCTGTTTTTCTGTTTTATTTCAAACTTTTCAAATTTGTTTTAAATTCAATTCAAATCTGTTTTTAAATAACTTTTAAAATATGAATCCAAATTAAACATGTAATATATGTTTTGAAATCAGAAAAATGTGAGGAATTCAATTATGCCCTTCAAAATATATTTTGAACACTTTAAATTTCAAGTTGATTAAAATTACAATAAAATGCCCTTTGCCTTAATTAATTAATAACTTTTGTTTTATAACTCCAAATTTGACAAATAATATGTCTAAATCGATCAGCGCGACGAGCCCGTTCTATCTATGCATTACATGTTCTGAATTGCAGCATGCATCATATAAATATAAAGCATACAGCAACTTATTTGAGGTTAAAATGTGACTAAAACACCCTAAAATGCCTTCTTGTATTCCACGCCTCACCCATGCCATGCTACTTTATTGCCATGCAAATTGTGCATCATTCATCATGGCATGATTGTTTGCTTGTCGCATTTTATTCATATGCTTGTGCACTCTATTTATGTTGGCCCTTGTTTGTTTGGTTCTTCTTCGAATAGACGCTGAGCAGGGGATATATCAAGAAACCCAGGAGCACTACCCAGATCCTTCTCTCGCTTCAACTGAGCTGCCAGGCAAGCACTACCACATGCTTGCATACATATAGTTCCTATTGCCTCTATCTTATTCTTGCATCATTGAGTCGCGATTGCATTAAACTGAATCCCAAGTACTGCATAGCCTTTACTTTTAAGCCCCACCGAAGCTTGTTCCTCCATCCCATGAGCCATTACTATAGGAGTTGATTGAGCCATGCGGGTCGTAGAACAACATGTGTAGGGTATGTGAGTGTCTGATGGATAACGAGGTACCTAAACAACTTAACCTGAGTAGTAATGGGAGAACTAATGAAAGTGGCACCGGTGGGCAATATCTGCTATTTGGTTTTTCATGCTCACTTGTGTCCCGTAGGACCCCGAGTACTTGATTACCGTTCCTTGAATATTCGCGCTATCCATATCCGGGAGGCCTATGGACCCCCCTGAGCGAGAGCTTGATTCATTCTTATTTCTTGGGGCCACAAAGTAGTTTGGGGCTTTATTACTATCCTGTACTTATTCCATGCTTTACTGCTTTATTTAAGATTGTGCGAGGAGCACCTGTACTGTTTAGGTAAGCGGAGTGTTTTCGCGGTATCGACAAGCCCAGTCACACTTTCGGGTTCCCAGTCGTTTACAACCATTGACGCAAACCTTGAGTCCGTCTCGGAGCCGGCCAACTTCGTTGCGGGTAGCGTAATGGGGTGGCCCCCTGAAATATTTTTGAATCCTGTGATCGCTTTGTCGAGAATGCCTTGTTGGGTTTTGATTTGGTTTTTCCGAGGTTGATCGAGTGTGTGTTCCTATTTGTGCACCCCTGCAGGGTAAAACTTTCTGAAAGCCGTGTCCGCGGTTATGGACGACTTGGAGCACAGTTTATCGATCATAGACAAGTATAACTAAAGTACCGCTTTTAATTTGACTGAGTACCTGACTAGTAATTAGTGCAACATTCATGGAATGGATAATAAAACTGCCTACGGATGGGGGCGTTATTCGTCCGCTTCCTCGTTGGTAAGCGAGGAGGAGGATGGATCTGTTAATATTACTGTTATAACTGTTGCTATTAATTCACGGACATCCGTCTATCTTTGGTTAGGCGGATGGTTAGCGAGTATCTATAGAATTGTTAGGTATTATCTTTTGCTGCAATTGCGTCACCCCAGGTTGTCCCCTTTAGAGGCATAAAGACTTGCTGAGTACCCCTAGGGTCTCACACGATATATTGTTTGATTCAGATGAACAGGTAAGCTCGCAAGATGGATACTGGGTGGAGGAGACGGACGATGTGGGCAACGATCATTCGGTGTAGAGATTCCGGGAACGGGGATCCGTGAGATCTGTGGGCGGGATGTGTTTATTTATGGGGCATCTTATGCCGATTTGCTTCTTATCCGTACTCGGATCTTGTCTTCCGCTTCCGCCTGATACTCTGATGTTTGATGTGTGAGGAGGTATCCTAAACTATTATATCTATCTAGGATATTTGGATCTTGCCGTATGGCGTTGCAATATTTCTATTTCTTTTAGATGGTATGGCTCTGAGGACTGTTGTATGGTGGCTTGCATACATACTCATTTGTGTATGTAGTTGATCCCTTCACCTGCAGATTACGCCGCCCGTTCTTGTCCCGATGCTTGGAAATGGTTAGGACGGCCGAAAGGTCTACCTGTGAGTGGCATTTGGGCCCCACCATACTATTTTAACCATTTCCGCTCATCTAGGCTTGAAACTAGGAGCGTAATTCACCGAGGTAGTTACAATTGGTATCAGAGCCATCCCTCCCTTCAGGGTCTCAGCCAAGTGGTCGTTGTCAGTCTAGCAAATATTTTTGGTAGCTATGTATACTAGGGAAAAACAAAACGTGAGAGTAGGACTGCTTCCATTTTTCTTCTTACCCAACCACCCACCCTTTTCTGGTAAGGAAGTGTAACGTTTTCAATCCTCTTCTTAAAATTCAAACTAGGATTCACGTATTCTGGGTTTCCGTAGTACCATAGAAAGTGTGTGTGCGTGTCTGTGTAATTCTTTGTCTATCTGTTGCATCCAATTTGTTGTCACAATCTGCCTTTTGTTATCAACTGTTGGTACATTCCATACTGACAGGCTTTTGAAAACCGGCGCGATCTATCTGACTCCTTGTTAACCGGTGCCATCTTCTTAAGGGTGTTCTTCCTTCCAGCATGCTTTCACAGAATGTGGAGTTGCTAATCTCTACCTGATAAGTGATTTTGCGCATCTATTGGTATTTTAATGCCGGAAAATGCGGAAAATTTTTCTTTGATACATCTATGCTTCCACACTCCTTTTCAGTCGTGTGTGAAACATTATCTATCTCCCTTTTATCAGCATGTCCATGCTAACTCATTCTTTTGTCACCGGCGCTTAATCCTGGAGTTTCTTTTCATCTCCAATTCCCTTGGGCTAATTACATAACACGTGTCGATCCGATGCTGGTGATTGTAATTTGGTTCTCGGCATAGCTATATGACACTTATCATGAGTGGAATATGGAAAATGCAATCACCACTATCCTCCAAATGGTGACGGTTATCCCCTGTGATTTTGAGTACACCGTGATCATATCTATGCATATTCGAGCATCTTTGGCAATCCGGAGTTTCTCAAAGCACCACGGCGGTCTATCATCTGTCCATCATGCTGCACATCTTTTTGAACTCCATATCTGCAAAATTCTCTTTGAGACGAGGGAATTGAATCTTTTTGTCTCTGGTAGCTTTGCTTGAGGTATGAGCTATCATCGGTTCTTATCCAAGATCTTTTTATCTTTGTAACCGGTGATCCAATCGACAATGTGAACCAGGTGACATCTCTTTTCTTCCGAAGGACCAGATAATCTATTCTTCCAGTGCATCTTCTTCAACATGAATCCTTACTCGTAACGTCGACCTTTCAAAGAGCGTTGAGCTCAGAAAGTGTTTCGAGCATTTGTTCGTTTCTCTCGCCTCTCGAACTTGATATTCTAGGAATATCCTGTTCATCCATGGTGGTATATGTTGATAATATGCTTTCCTATTCGATATCAATGGAAGGACATGGAAGTTCATCTGTGTCTCTTTCTCTCAAGCTTTGCTAACACTGCCGTGTGCAAAGTTCCCAAAGTGGAAATTCTGGCTTCTTGAAGTCACCTATCTCGACCACGTCCTTCTGCTAAATACATTACTTCAATTCTGGAATCAGCAAGTTCATTGTTAATTCCAGCTTTCATCTTCAATCAACCCGGAGTTTTCCTTGTTGGCAAGTTATCATCGTCGTTTCGCTAAAGATTTTCCTCAAGACGGCTAAATCCTTCTCAATCATTTCAATAACAACATGGAGTTCTTTTCACCTCTATCTCGTTAAGTAATCTCTTGAAACCCTCTCGCTCTATCGTCTATGCTCAATCCACCGGAGGCCATGAAGACCTTCCAGATCTTGTAGTCCTTCCGTTCAAGTTGGTGCTATCTTTTCTGTAGCTGTTGAATCTTGCAGTTCTTCTCCGTAATCTTCCTTCATATCTTTCTGGTGGCTTGGTACTTCAGACATGACGACAACATCATCATCTTTATCTATCTATGAATCCGGCGAATCGTTTGCATCTATCCTTGTTTTCTAACGAAGTTCCATGAGTTATTGTCAATACCTTCAGTCTGTTTCGGTAGTTGGGTTGCATGGTTTTCTTATTCATGTGCGGAGTAATGCTTTGAGTGCGGGATGGAGTAGCTACTATACCACTACTCTTATCATTCGCTCTTGTACATTGAATTGGTGAATTAATGTGATTTCACTCATTCCACGGAAGTTAAAAGTGGCCTTTATCCCTTGATACTTTTACTTCCGTCTTTGTTTTTCTGGAGTGCTCTCTCGAAGAAAGTAATCAATAATCTCTTGTTGGTGGTCTGTCTACTCTAGATGGAGCAAAATCTTCAATTATCTGGTGGAAACAAACGCAAACTCTTTTCTGTCCTCATCATTCTACCGATGCTCGACATCCACAAACAAAATGAAAGGAAACTATCTCTCTTTTTGTTTCATCAATTCTTTTTTGTGGTAAAGCCAATTATGGTTGATGCTATCCGCTGCAAATCTATTGCGTTAGCCTCAAGGCTAAAGAAAGCAATAAGTATCTCTACAATAAACTCCGGATCCTCCATATTCTTTGCTTCTCGGGATTCTACCATGATCTGGCTTCAAATCCGTCTCTGGAAGTTATATCCGCGCACCTCAATTGCGTGATCCTTGGTTCTTACCAGCGCAAGAAGAATCTAATCCGATGATGTCTAACTAAATCTTTCTGTTGATATCAAGGGACTCTATTGTTTGAAGGCAATATTGTTTCCGTACTTCATTTCTCAAATCCGAGAGAAGTTACGACGCTATTGTCATAGTGGTTCAAAACCTCTCCAATCTAGCTCTTTTCTTCCGGCGAGATAAAGATTCATCCTCTCTAGTATCGGTAAATCTTTAATCTTAACGGTGTGCCTTTCTGTATCCATGATACATCATCTTGTCCTTTCTTTCACAAGTGGTTCTATTCTTTTATCATGTTTCTTGAGAAAATCAGAGCTATGTTCATCCTATCCTTCTTGTCTCACGAAAATCCTTCAACTCTTCTAACCGTTATTTCTCAAGCAAAACGCAAGACTCGCAACAAGTCTAGCAAGTTGTGCAAGGTGTAATGGTCGCACAATTCCGTGGTTTATCAACTTGGGAACGTGAGGGTCACCTTCGTTCGAACACCCGCCTCTCCTTGTGTTGTTTTCTTTTTCCTTGGAATCTCGGGGCGAGATTCTTGTTTAGTGGGGGAGAGTTGTAGCATCCCAATTGTCTAACAATTGCAATGCTACTAGCCTAGTCTATATAAATGCTACTTCCTATATATAATTGTTGCATCATAACTATATCATGCTCATGTCATCATGCCACCTTGCATTTGAGCATCATATAAAACCCTTTTGTTTTGGTTCTTATCGCATATGCATTATTAATTGTATTTGCCTCTTGATATATTGTATTTGGTTATTGATATATTGTTTAATGCCCAAGTTGTGTTGGGGGCATATCTTTTATTAACTCCACCACCTTTCTTGTCATCACACCATAATTCTACCATTCCAATATATGTGAGCTTAGCATTTTATTTGGGTTTACCTCTAGCTCATGTAGGTTGGGATGGATCCTTTTCTATTTCTTCATGCTTCCACACTAGCATTAGGTTGTTTCCACAATCTTGATATGTGGGACCACCTTGCCTGTTTGGTGAAGGAAACTCTTATTCTAGCTTCCATATGGAATTGTTTTGGAATAGCAGCTCATGTTGGAATATTGTTGTGGATAATAAACACCTAGTGGAATACACACACTAGAATGTCCAATTATATTCAAATATGAGCATATTTCATCCACTCCACATGGGACCCCAACACCACTCTTTTGGCTTGGCCTTAATTCCCTGTTTGGAAATGCATGTGTTAATAAATGCCCATGGTCATTTACAATTGTTTCACAATAATAAACATGGCATTTAATACCCATGCATGGGCCATGCAAATCTCACCATCATTCCCTCCTTTGGGTTTTTCATGTATTTTTGCAAGTGAAACATGGATCTTTGAGAGTTTGTTCATGTTGGCCCTATTCTTTTGCTTGTGACCTTAAAACCTCACCTTCCTCTCTTTTCCATCTCCTTCCAAGCTTAATCATTGGTGATCTTAGCTAAGCCCTACCCTAAACCCCCCTTTCTCTATTTCTATCTCTAACCCTACCACCACCCTATCTACCCCAAACCTAAACCAAACCCTAAACCAAACCCTAGCCCGAGCCCTCTCCTCTCACCATGCCGAGCCTCCCCTTGCAGGCCCCACCTAGCCACCCTGGCTCCACCCAGCTACCATCCACCCCAAGCCCTAACCCGAGCCACTACTCCTACTCCAACCCTAGCTCCATGCCACCCTCCTCTCTCTCTCTAGCTCTCTCCCTGCCAGTAGCCCCACCCGAGCCTACCCTCCTTGGCCTCGCCCTGACCCCACCTGGCAGCCTCCATCTACCCCTCCCTCTGCCCCTGCCGTCCAGCCCGAGCACATGCTCGAGGAGGAAAAAGGTGGCACCGAGCCACCCTATCTACCCCTCCCCTGCCACAGCTGATCGCCTCCCTCTCCCTCCTTTTCCTCCTTCCCCACGGCTTGTCTGGCGTCCCCAGATCCACCCCAAGCCTTGCCGCACCTCCCCTCTCTCTTCATCATCGCCTGATCCCGACGCCAGCCGCCGCCGTCTACCTCTGTCCCTCGTCGTTCCAGCCGGCGTGCACGTCATGGAGGTGGCCTGGTAGCCGAGGAGGTTCCCCCTGTATCGACCAGTACCCGCCAGCGAGGAGGAGAAGGACCAGAGCCGAAGATCACCGCCGCCACCGACGCCAAACCCTAGCTCCGCCGGCCTCTGCTTCCTCGCCGATCCGTCGTCTCCCAGCCTGATCCAACACCACCAACCAAACCACAGTGAGCTCCTCTACCTCCTGGACACGCTCTGCCTCACCGTACCTCCCTAGCCCCGCCGTCCTTTTCGTCGAACGCCCACCGTGCGCGCCGTCCGTTGTAGTCTGCAACCTCCCAGCGCCGCGCCAGCCTCTTCTAGCCTGTGTCCACCCTCCTAACACCAAGCCTAGCCTACCGCAGTGGCTGCCGCCTCCGCGCGCGAGCCCCAGGTCCCCGGGTCGAATCCCCCACGCGCCGCGCCAGCGTCGGTCGCGCACCGATCGGTCATCAGCGCAGATAAGATCCACAGTACCTAGCGCCGTTTTGTAGATAGCCCCTCTGTTCTTCTCGCGCTCAACCCGCAGTCCCACCGAGCCCCACCAGTCAGTCTCTCTGTCTCTTTACAAAAACGCCCCGCAATTTTTGTAAACCGTAACCCGTGCTCCAGCCCTAGCCCCACCAGTCAGTCGCTGCAGCCCCACCCCTAACATGTGGGCTGTAGCCGCTAGGCCCGCATGTCAACCGCGTGGGCTAGCCAGAGCCGCGGTGAGAAAGGGTTTTCCGCGCGCTGTGTCGCCCAGTCAGCACCTGGCCCACCCGTCTATGTCTCTGGCTAAGTCTGGGCTAGGTAGAAAAAGGATTTCTGTTTTTCTGTTTTATTTCAAACTTTTCAAATTTGTTTTAAATTCAATTCAAATCTGTTTTTAAATAACTTTTAAAATATGAATCCAAATTAAACATGTAATATATGTTTTGAAATCAGAAAAATGTGAGGAATTCAATTATGCCCTTCAAAATATATTTTGAACACTTTAAATTTCAAGTTGATTAAAATTACAATAAAATGCCCTTTGCCTTAATTAATTAATAACTTTTGTTTTATAACTCCAAATTTGACAAATAATATGTCTAAATCGATCAGCGCGACGAGCCCGTTCTATCTATGCATTCCATGTTCTGAATTGCAGCATGCATCATATAAATATAAAGGATACAGCAACTTATTTGAGGTTAAAATGTGACTAGAACACCCTAAAATGCCTTCTTGTATTCCACGCCTCACCCATGCCATTCTACTTTATTGCCATGCAAATTGTGCATCATTCATCATGGCATGATTGTTTGCTTGTCGCATTTTATTCATATGCTTGTGCACTCTATTTATGTTGGCCCTTGTTTGTTTGGTTCTTCTTTGAATAGACGCTGAGTAGGGGATATATCAAGAAACCCAGGAGCACTACCCAGATCCTTCTCTCGCTTCAACTGAGCTGCCAGGCAAGCACTACCACATGCTTGCATACATATAGTTCCTATTGCCTCTATCTTATTCTTGCATCATTGAGTCGCGATTGCATTAAACTGAATCCCAAGTACTGCATAGCCTTTACTTTTAAGCCCCACCGAAGCTTGTTCCTCCATCCCATGAGCCATTACTACAGGAGTTGATTGAGCCATACAGGTCGTAGAACAACATGTGTAGGGTATGTGAGTGTCTGATGGATAACGAGGTACCTAAACAACTTAACCTGAGTAGTAATGGGAGAACTAATGAAAGTGGCACCGGTGGGCAATATCTGCTATTTGGTTTTTCATGCTCACTTGTGTCCCGTAGGACCCCGAGTACTTGATTCTTGTTCCTTGAATATTCGCGCTATCCACATCCGGGAGGCCTATGGACCCCCCTGAGCCAGAGCTTGATTCATTCTTATTTCTTGGGGCCATAAAGTAGTTTGGGGCTTTATTACTATCCTGTACTTATGCCATGCTTTACTGCTTTATTTAAGATTGTGCGAGGAGCACCTGTACTGTTTAGGTAAGCGGAGTGTTTCCGCGGTATCGACAAGCCCAGTCACACTTTCGGGTTCCCAGTCGTTTACAGCCATTGACGCAAACCTTGAGTCCGTCTCGGAGCCGGCCAACTTCGTTGCGGGTAGCTTAATGGGGTGGCCCCTTGAAATATTTCTGAATCCTGTGATCGCTTTGTCGAGAATGCCTCGTTGGGTTTTGATTTGGTTTTTTCGAGGTTGATCGAGTGTGTGTTGCTATTTGTGCACCCCTGCAGGGTAAAACTTTCTGAAAGCCGTGTCCGCGGTTATGGACGACTTGGAGCACAGTTTATCGATCATAGACAAGTATAACTAAAGTACCGCTTTTAATTTGACTGAGTACCTGACTAGTAATTAGTGCAACATTCATGGAATGTATAATAAAACTTCCTACGGATGGGGGGGTTATTCGTCCGCTTCCTCGTTGGTAAGCGAGGAGGAGGATGGATCTGTTAATATTACTGTTATAACTGTTGCTATTAATTCAGGGACATCCGTCTATCTTTGGTTAGGCGGATGGTTAGCGAGTATCTATAGAATTGTTAGGTATTATCTTTTGCTGCAATTGCGTCACCCCAGGTTGTCCCCTTTAGAGGCATAAAGACTTGCTGAGTACCCCTAGGGTCTCACACGATATATTGTTTGATTCAGATGAACAGGTAAGCTCGCAAGATGGATACTGGGTGGAGGAGACGGACGATGTGGGCAACGATCATTCGGTGTAGAGATTCCGGGAACGGGGATCCGTGAGATCTGTGGGCGGGATGTGTTTATTTATGGGGCATCTTATGCCGATTTGCTTCTTATCCGTACTCGGATCTTGTCTTCCGCTTCCGCCTGATACTCTGATGTTTGATGTGTGAGGAGGTATCCTAAACTATTATATCTATCTAGGATATTTGGATCTTGCCGTATGGCATTGCAATATTTCTATTTCTTTTAGATGGTATGGCCCTGAGGACTGTTGTATGGTGGCTTGCATACATACTCATTTGTGTATGTAGTTGATCCCTTCGCCTGCCGATTACGCCGCCCGTTCTTGTCCCGATGCTTGGAAATGGTTAGGACGGCCGAAAGGTCTACCTGTGAGTGGCATTTGGGCCCCACCGTACTATTTTAACCATTTCCTCTCATCCAGGCTTGAAACTAGGAGCGTAATTCACCGAGGTAGTTACAATTGGTATCAGAGCCATCCCGCCCTTCAGGGTCTCAGCCAAATGGTCGTTGTCAGTCTAGCAAATATTTTTGGTAGCTATGTATACTAGGGAAAAACAAAACGTGAGAGTAGGACTGCTTCCATTTTTCTTCTTACCCAACCACCCACCCTTTTCTGGTAAGGAAGTGTAACGTTTTCAGTCCTCTTCTTAAAATTCAAACTAGGATTCACGTATTCTGGGTTTCCGTAGTACCATAGAAAGTGTGTGTGCGTGTCTGTGTAATTCTTTGTCTATCTGTTGCATCCAATTTGTTGTCACAATCTGCCTTTGGTTATCAACTCTTGGTACATTCCATACTGACAGGCTTTTGAAAACCGGCGCGATCTATCTGACTCCTTGTTAACCGGTGCCATCTTCTTAAGGGTGTTCTTCCTTCCAGCACGCTTTCACAGAATGTGGAGTTGCTAATCTCTACCTGATAAGTGATTTTGCACATCTATTGGTATTTTAATGCCAGAAAATGCGGAAAATTTTTCTTTGATACATCTGTGCTTCCACACTCCTTTTCAGTCGTGTGTGAAACATTATCTATCTCCCTTTTATCAGCATGTCCATGCTAACTCATTCTTTTGTCACCGACGCTTAATCCTGGAGTTTCTTTTCATCTCCAATTCCCTTGGGCTAATTACATAACACGTGTCGATCCGATGCTGGTGATTGTAATTTGGTTCTCGGCATAGCTATATGACACTTATCATGAGTGGAATATGGAAAATGCAATCACCACTATCCTCCAAATGGTGACGGTTATCCCCTGTGATTTTGAGTACACCGTGATCATATCTATGCATATTCGAGCATCTTTGGCAATCTGGAGTTTCTCAAAGCACTACGGCGGTCTATCATCTGTCCATCATGCTGCACATCTTTTTGAACTCCATATCTGCAAAATTCTCTTTGAGACGAGGGAATTGCATCTTTTTGTCTCTGGTAGCTTTGCTTGAGGTATGAGCTATCATCGGTTCTTATCCAAGATCTCTTTATCTTTGTAACCGGTGATCCAATCGACAATGTGAACCAGGTGACATCTCTTTTCTTCCGAAGGACCAGATAATCTATTCTTCCAGTGCATCTTCTTCAACATGAATCCTTACTCGTAACGTCGACCTTTCAAAGAGCGTTGAGCTCAGAAAGTGTTTCGAGCATTTGTTCGTTTCTCTCGCCTCTTGAACTTGATATTCTGGGAATATCCTGTTCATCCATGGTGGTGTATGTTGATAATATGCTTTCCTATTCGATATCAATGGAAGGACATGGAAGTTCATCTGTGTCTCTTTCTCTCAAGCTTTGCTAACACTGCCGTGTGCAAAGTTCCCAAAGTGGAAATTCTGGCTTCTTGAAGTCACCTATCTCGACCACGTCCTTCTGCTAAATACATTACTTCAATTCTGGAATCAACAAGTTCATTGTTAATTCCAGCTTTCATCTTCAATCAACCCGGAGTTTTGCTTGTTGGCAAGTTATCATCGTCGTTTCGCTAAAGATTTTCCTCAAGACGGCTAAATCCTTCTCAATCATTTCAAGAACAACATGGAGTTCTTTTCACCTCTATCTCGTTAAGTAATCTCTTGAAACCCTCTCGCTCTATCGTCTATGCTCAATCCACCGGAGGCCATGAAGACCTTCCAGATCTTGTAGTCCTTCCGTTCAAGTTGGTGCTATCTTTTCTATAGCTGTTGAATCTTGCAGTTCTTCTCCGTAATCTTCCTTCATATCTTTCTGGTGGCTTGGTACTTCAGACATGACGACAACATCATCATCTTTATCTATCTATGAATCCGGCGAATCGTTTGCATCTATCCTTGTTTTCTAACGAAGTTCCATGAGTTATTGTCAATACCTTCAGTCTGTTTCGGTAGTTGGGTTGCATGGTTTTCTTATTCATGTGCGGAGTAATGCTTTGAGTGAGGGATGGAGTAGCTACCATACCACTACTCTTATCATTCGCTCTTGTACATTGAATTGGTGAATTAATGTGATTTCACTCATTCCACGGAAGTTAAAAGTGGCCTTTATCCCTTGATACTTTTACTTCCGTCTTTGTTTTTCCGGAGTGCTCTCTCGAAGAAAGTAATCAATAATCTCTTGTTGGTGGTCTGTCTACTCTAGATGGAGCAAAATCTTCAATTATCTGGTGGAAACAAACGCAAACTCTTTTCTGTCCTCGTCATTCTACCGATGCTCGACATCCACAAACAAAATGAAAGGAAACTATCTCTCTTTTTGTTTCATCAATTCTTTTCTGTGGTAAAGCCAATTATGGTTGATGCTATCCGCTGCAAACCTATTGCGTTAGCCTCAAGGCTAAAGAAAGCAATAAGTATCTCTACAATAAACTCCGGATCCTCCATATTCTTTGCTTCTCGGGATTCTACCATGATCTGGCTTCACATCCGTCTCTGGAAGTTATATCCGCGCACCTCAATTGCGTGATCCTTGGTTCTTACCAGCGCAAGAAGAATCTAATCCGACGATGTCTAACTAAATCTTTCTGTTGATATCAAGGGACTCTATTGTTTGAAGGCAATATTGTTTCCGTACTTCATTTCTCAAATCCGAGAGAAGTTACGACGCTATTGTCATAGTGGTTCAAAACCTCTCCAATCTATCTCTTTTCTTCCGGCGAGATAAAGATTCATCCTCTCTAGTATCGGTAAATCTTTAATCTTAACGGTGTGCCTTTCTATATCCATGATACATCATCTTGTCCTTTCTTTCACAAGTGGTTCTATTCTTTTATCATGTTTCTTGAGAAGATTAGAGCTATGTTCATCCTATCCTTCTTGTCTCACGAAAATCCTTCAACTCTTCTAACCGTTGTTTCTCAAGCAAAACGCAAGACTCGCAACAAGTCTAGCAAGTTGTGCAAGGTGTAATGGTCGCACAATTCCGTGGTTTATCAACTTGGGAACGTGAGGGTCACCTTCGTTCGAACACCCGCCTCTCCTTGTGTTGTTTTCTTTTTCCTAGGAATCTCGGGGCGAGATTCTTGTTTAGTGGGGGAGAGTTGTAGCATCCCAATTGTCTAACAATTGCAATGCTACTAGCCTAGTCTATATAAATGCTACTTCCTATATATAATTGTTGCATCATAACTATATCATGCTCATGTCATCATGCCACCTTGCATTTGAGCATCATATAAAACCCTTTTGTTTTGGTTCTTATCTCATATGCATTATTAATTGTATTTGCTTCTTGATATATTGTTTTTGGTTATTGATATATTGTTTAATGCCCAAGTTGAGTTGGGGGCATATCTTTTATTAACTCCACCACCTTTCTTGTCATCACACCATAATTCTACCATTCCAATATATGTGAGCTTAGCATTTTATTTGGGTTTACCTCTAGCTCATGTAGGTTGGGATGGATCCTTTTCTATTTCTTCATGCTTCCACACTAGCATTAGGTTGTTTCCACAATCTTGATATGTGGGACCACCTTGCCTGTTTGGTGAAGGAAACTCTTATTCTAGCTTCCATATGGAATTGTTTTGGAATAGCAGCTCATGTTGGAATATTGTTGTGGATAATAAACACCTAGTGGAATACACACACTAGAATGTACAATTATATTCAAATATGAGCATATTTCAACCACTCCACATGGGACCCCAACACCACTCTTTTGGCTTGGCCTTAATTCCCTGTTTGGAAATGCATGTGTTAATAAATTCCCATGGTCATTTACAATTGTTTCACAATAATAAACATGGCATTTAATACCCATGCATGGGCCATGCAAATCTCACCATCATTCCCTCCTTTGGGTTTTTCATGTATTTTTGCAAGTGAAACATGGATCTTTGAGAGTTTGTTCATGTTGGCCCTATTCTTTTGCTTGTGACCTTAAAACCTCACCTTCCTCTCTTTTCCACCTCCTTCCAAGCTTAATCATTGGTGATCTTAGCTAAGCCCTACCCTAAACCCCCCTTTCTCTATTTCTATCTCTAACCCTACCACCACCCTATCTACCCCAAACCTAAACCAAACCCTAAACCAAACCCTAGCCCGAGCCCTCTCCTCTCACCATGCCGAGCCTCCCCTTGCAGGCCCCACCTGGCCCCCCTGGCTCCACCCAGGTACCATCCACCCCAAGCCCTAACCCGAGCCACTACTCCTACTCCAACCCTAGCTCCATGCCACCCTCCTCTCTCTCTCTAGCTCTCTCCCTGCCAGTAGCCCCACCCGAGCCTACCCTCCTTGGCCTCGCCCTGACCCCACCTGGCAGCCTCCATCTACCCCTCCCTCTGCCCCTGCCGTCCAGCCCGAGCACGTGCTCGAGGAGGAAAAAGGTGGCACCGAGCCACCCTATCTACCCCTCCCCTGCCACAGCTGATCGCCTCCCTCTCCCTCCTTTTCCTCCTTCCCCACGGCTTCTCTGGCGTCCCCAGATCCACCCCAAGCCTTGCCGCACCTCCCCTCTCTCTTCATCATCGCCAGATCCCGACGCCAGCCGCCACCGTCTACCTCTGTCCCTCGTCGTTCCAGCCGGTGTGCACGTCATGGAGGTGGCCTGGTAGCCGAGGAGGTTCCCCCTGTATCGACCAGTACCCGCCAGCGAGGAGGAGAAGGACCAGAGCCGAAGATCACCGACGCCACCGACGCCAAACCCTAGCTCCGCCGGCCTCTGCTTCCTCGCCGATCCGTCGTCTCCCAGCCCGATCCAACACCACCAACCAAACCACGGTGAGCTCCTCTACCTCCTGGACACGCTCTGCCTCACTGTACCGCCCTAGCCCCGCCGTCCTTTTCGTCGAACGCCCACCGTGCGCGCCGTCTGTTGTAGTCTGCAACCTCCCCGCGCCGCGCCAGCCTCTTCTAGCATGCGTCCACCCTCCTAACACCAAGCCTAGCCTACCGCAGTGGCTGCCGCCTCCGCGCGCGAGCCCCAGGTCCCTGGGTCGAATCCCCCACGCGCCGCGCCTGCGTCGGTCGCGCACCGATCGGTCATCAGCGCAGAGAAGATCCACAGTACCTAGCGCTGTTTTGCAGATAGCCCCTCTGTTCTTCTCGCGCTCAACCCGCAGTCCCACCGAACCCCACCAGTCAGTCTCTCTGTCTCTTTACAAAAACACCCCGCAATTTTTGTAAACCGTAACCCGCGCTCCAGCCCTAGCCCCACCAGTCAGTCGCTGCAGCCCCACCCCTGACATGTGGGCCGTAGCCGCTGGGCCCGCATGTCAACCGCGTGGGCTAGCCAGAGCCGCGGTGAGAAAGGGTTTTCCGCGCGCTGTGTCGCCCAGTCAGCACCTGGCCCACCCGTCTGTGTCTGTGGCTAAGTCTGGGCTGAGTAGAAAAAGGATTTCTGTTTTTCTGTTTTATTTCAAACTTTTCAAATTTGTTTTAAATTCAATTCAAATCTGTTTTTAAATAACTTTTAAAATATGAATCCAAATTAAACATGTAATATATGTTTTGAAATCAGAAAAATGTGAGGAATTCAATTATGCCCTTCAAAATATATTTTGAACACTTTAAATTTCAAGTTGATTAAAATTACAATAAAATGCCCTTTGCCTTAATTAATTAATAACTTTTGTTTTATAACTCCAAATTTGACAAATAATATGTCTAAATCGATCAGCGCGACGAGCCCGTTCTATATATGCATTCCATGTTCTGAATTGCAGCATGCATCATATAAATATAAAGCATACAGCAACTTATTTGAGGTTAAAATGTGACTAAAACACCCTAAAATGCCTTCTTGTATTCCACGCCTCACCCATGCCATGCTACTTTATTGCCATGCAAATTGTGCATCATTCATCATGGCATGATTGTTTGCTTGTCGCATTTTATTCATATGCTTGTGCACTCTATTTATGTTGGCCCTTGTTTGTTTGGTTCTTCTTCGAATAGACGCTGAGCAGGGGATATATCAAGAAACCCAGGAGCACTACCTAGATCCTTCTCTCGCTTCAACTGAGCTGCCAGGCAAGCACTACCACATGCTTGCATACATATAGTTCCTATTGCCTCTATCTTATTCTTGCATCATTGAGTCGCGATTGCATTAAACTGAATCCCAAGTACTGCATAGCCTTTACTTTTAAGCCCCACCGAAGCTTGTTCCTCCATCCCATGAGCCATTACTACAGGAGTTGATTGAGCCATGCGGGTCGTAGAACAGCATGTGTAGGGTATGTGAGTGTCTGATGGATAACGAGTTACCTAAACAACTTAACCTGAGTAGTAATGGGAGAACTAATGAAAGTGGCACCGGTGGGCAATATCTGCTATTTGGTTTTTCATGCTCACTTGTCTCCCGTAGGACCCCGAGTACTTGATTCCTGTTCCTTGAATATTCGCGCTATCCACATCCGGGAGGCCTATGGACCCCCCTGAGCCAGAGCTTGATTCATTCTTATTTCTTGGGGACACCAAGTAGTTTGGGGCTTTATTACTATCTTGTACTTATGCCATGCTTTACTGCTTTATTTAAGATTGTGCGAGGAGCACCTGTACTGTTTAGGTAAGCGGAGTGTTTTCGCGGTATCGACAAGCCCAGTCACACTTTCGGGTTCCCAGTCGTTTACAGCCATTGACGCAAACCTTGAGTTCGTCTCGGAGCCGGCCAACTTCGTTGCGGGTAGCTTAATGGGGTGGCCCCCTGAAATATTTCTGAATCCTGTGATCGCTTTGTCGAGAATGCCTCGTTGGGTTTTGATTTGGTTTTTCCGAGGTTGATCGAGTGTGTGTTGCTATTTGTGCACCCCTGCAGGGTAAAACTTTCTGAAAGCCGTGTCCGCGGTTATGGACGACTTGGAGCACAGTTTCTCGATCATAGACAAGTATAACTAAAGTACCGCTTTTAATTTGACTGAGTACCTGACTAGTAATTAGTGCAACATTCATGGAATGGATAATAAAACTGCCTACGGATGGGGGGGTTATTCGTCCGCTTCCTCGTTGGTAAGTGAGGAGGAGGATGGATCTGTTAATATTACTGTTATAACTGTTGCTATTAATTCACGGACATCCATCTATCTTTGGTTAGGCGGATGGTTAGCGAGTATCTATAGAATTGTTAGGTATTATCTTTTGCTGCAATTGCGTCACCCCAGGTTGTCCCCTTTAGAGGCATAAAGACTTGCTGAGTACCCCTAGGGTCTCACACGATATATTGTTTGATTCAGATGAACAGGTAAGCTCGCAAGATGGATACTGGGTGCAGGAGACGGACGATGTGGGCAACGATCATTCGGTGTAGAGATTCCTGGAACAGGGATCCGTGAGATCTCTGGGCGGGATGTGTTTATTTATGGGGCATCTTATGCCGATTTGCTTCTTATCCGTACTCGGATCTTGTCTTCCGCTTCCGCCTGATACTCTGATGTTTGATGGCGTTGCAATATTTCTATTTCTTTTAGATGGTATGGCTTTGAGGACTGTTGTATGGTGGCTTGCATACATACTCATTTGTGTATGTAGTTGATCCCTTCGCCTGCCGATTACGCCGCCCGTTCTTGTCCCGATGCTTGGAAATGGTTAGGACAGCCGAAAGGTCTACCTGTGAGTGGCATTTGGGCCCCACCGTATTATTTTAACCATTTCCGCTCATCCAGGCTTGAAACTCGGAGCGTAATTCACCGAGGTAGTTACATACTAGTACTACTGCTACTACTGCTGCTACTGTTGCTACTACTGCTACTACTACTGCTACTACTACTACTACAAGTGCTACTGCT
>OV702288.1:321970440-321972940 GCA_916181665.1 Avena sativa
CTACTACTACTCCTGCTACTACAACTACTACTACTGCTACTGCTTCTACTGCTACTATTACTACTGCTACTTCTACTACTACGGCTACTGCTGCTGCTACTGCTACTACTACTACTACTACTACTACTACTGCTGCTGCTGCTGCTACTGCTACTACTACTACTACTACTGCTTCTGCTACTACTACTACTACTGCTACTACTACTTCTGCTACTACTCCTGCTACTACTCCTGCTACTGCTACTGCTATAGTTACTACTACTACTGCTACTGCTATTGCCACTACTACTGCTGCTACTACTCCATCTACTGCTACTGCTCATGCTACTGCTCCTACTACTGCTGCTACTACTACTGCTCCTCCTCCTCCTCCTACTACTACTCCTGGTACTACTCTAGCTACTACTACTGCTACTGCTACTACTACTACTACTACTACTAATACTACTACTGCTAGTGCTACTACTGCTACTGCTACTACTACTATTGCTGCTACTGCTGCTACTGCTGCTACTACTACTACTAGTAGTACTACTGCTACTACTGCTGCTACTGTTGCTACTGCTGCTACTACTACTGCTACTACTGCTACTACTACTGCTACTGCTACTACTCCTGCTACTACTCCTACGACTGCTACTGCTATAGTTACTACTACTACTACTGCTACTGCTATTGCCACTACTACTGCTGCTACTACTCCAGCTACTGCTACTACTCCTACTACTGCTGCTACTACTACAGCTCCTGCTACTACTACTACTACTACTCCTGCTACTACTACTACTGCTACTACTACTACTAGTACTACTAATACTACTACTGCTAGTGCTACTACTGCTACTTCTACTTCTACTCCTACTACTACTACTACTACTACTACTGCTGATGCTGCTGCTGCTACTGCTACTACTACTACTGCTGCTACTGCTGCTACTACTACTACTAGTACTACTGCTACTACTGCTGCTACTATTGCTACTGCTGCTACTGCTACTACTACTAGTACTACTACTACTACTGCTACTGCTACTGCTACTACTACCACTACTACTGCTGCTACTACTACTAGTAGTACTACTGCTACTATTGTTGCTACTGTTGCTACTACTGCTACTACTACTGCTACTACTACTACTACTACCACTACTACTACTACTACTACTACTACTACTACTAGTGCTACTACTCCTGCTACTGCTACAACAACTACTACAACAACAACAACTACTACTACTGCTACTGTTACTACTGCTACTTCTACTGCTACTGCTGCTACTGCTGCTACTACTACTACTACTACTACCACTACTGCTGCTACTACTGCTGCTACTGCTACTACTACTACTACTACTTCTACTACTACTTCTGCTACTACTCCTACTACTACTCCTGCTACTGCTACTGCTATAGTTACTACTACTACTGCTACTGCTATTGCCACTACTACTGCTGCTACTACTCCTGCTACTTCTCCTACTACTGCTGCTACTACTACTGCTCCTGCTACTACTACTTCTCCTACTACTGCTTCTCCTACTACTGCTCCTGCTACTACTGCTGCTACTTCTCCTACTACCGCTGCTACTACTACTTCTACTTCTACTACTCCTACTACTACTCCTACTACTACTACTCCTATTGCTACTGCTACCACTGCTACTACTACTACTACTGCTACTACTGGTGCTACTGCTACTACTACTACTACTATTGCTACTACTACTGCTACTACTGGTCCTACTGCTACAACAACAACAACTACTACTACTGCTACTGTTACTACTGCTACTTCTACTGCTACTACTACTACTGCTACTGCTACTGCTACTACTACTACTACTACTGCTACTGCTACTACTACTACTACTGCTACTGCTACTACTACTACTACTACTACTACTACTACTACTACTACTACTACTACTACTACTACTCCTACTACTGCTGCTGCTACTACTACTACTACTACTACTACTACTACTGCTGCTGCTGCTGCTACTGCTACTACTACTACTACTACTGCTGCTGCTACTGCTTCTACTACTGCTGCTACTACTACTACTAGTACTACTGCTACTACTGCTACTACTACTGCTACTACTACTGCTACTGCTGCTGCTACTACTACTACTACTACTTCTGCTGCTACTGCTGCTGCTACTACTACTACTAGTACTACTGCTACTACTCCTGCTACTGCTACTGCTATAGTTACTACTACTACTGCTACTGCTATTGCCACTACTACTGCTGCTACTACTCCTGCTACTGCTACTACTCCTGCTACTTCTCCTACTACTGCTGCTACTACTACTGCTCCTGCTACTACTACTTCTCCTACTACTGCTTCTCCTACTACTGCTCGTGCTACTACTGCTGCTACTTCTCCTACTACCGCTGCTACTACTACTTCTACTTCTACTACTCCTACTACTACTCCTACTACTACTACTCCTATTGCTACTGCTACTACTGCTACTACTACTACTACTGCTAC
>OV702288.1:322012940-322015440 GCA_916181665.1 Avena sativa
TACTACTGCTACTGTTACTACTGCTACTTCTACTGCTACTACTACTGCTGCTACTGCTGCTACTGCTGCTACTACTACTACTACTACTACTGTTGCTGCTACTACTGCTGCTACTACTGCTGCTACTGCTACTACTACTACTTCTACTACTACTTCTGCTACTACTCCTACTACTACTCCTGTTACTACTACTGCTATAGTTACTACTACTACTGCTACTGTTATTGCCACTACTACTGCTGCTACTACTCCTGCTACTGCTACTACTCCTGCTACTGCTCCTACTACTGCTGCTACTACTACTGCTCCTGCTACTACTACTACTACTACTACAACTACTCCTACTCCTACTTCTACTACTCCTACTACTACTCCTACTACAACTGCTACTACTGCTACTACTGCTACTACTGTTGCTACTGCTACTACTACTACTACTACTATTGCTACTACTGCTACTACTGCTACTACTACTACTACTGCTGCTTCTGCTACTACTACTACTCCTACTACTACTACTACTACTACTACTACTACTACTGCTGCTGCTACTACTACTACTACTTCTACTACTACTACTACTACTACTACTACTACTACTACTACTACTACTACTACTACTACTTCTACTACTACTACTACTACTACTACTGCTGCTGCTAGTGCTACTACTGCTACTGCTACTACCGCTACTTCTACTTCTACTACTATTACTACTACTACTCCTCCTACTACTACTACTGCTACTAATGCTGCTACTGCTACTACTGTTGCTACTGTTGCTATTGCAGCTATTGCTGCTACTGCTGCTACTGCTACTACTACTACTACTACTACTACTACTACTACTACTACTACTACTGCTGCTGCTACTGCTACTACTACTACTACTGCTACTACTGCTACTACTGCTACTACTACTACTACTACTAGTACTACTGCTACTACTGCTGCTACTACTACTACTACTGCTACTGCTACTTCTACTGCTCCTGCTACTACTACTACTACTACTACTACTACTACTACTACTACTACTACTACTACTACTTCTGCTGCTACTGCTGCTACTACTTCTACTACTACTGCTACTGCTGCTGCTACTGCTACTATTACTACTACTACTACTACTACTACTACTACTAGTACTAGTGCTGCTACTGCTACTACTACTACTGCTACTACTACTTCTGCTACTACTCCTGCTACTGCTACTGCTAAAGTTACTACAACTACTGCTACTGCTATTGCCACTACTACTGCTGCTACTGCTACTGCTCCTGCTACTGCTCCTACTATTGTTGCTACTACTACTGCTCCTGCTACTACTACTACTACTCCTGCTACTACTCGTGCTACTACTACTACTACTACTACTACTACTAATACTACTACTGCTAGTGCTACTACTGCTAGTGCTACTACTGCTACTTCTACTTCTACTCCTACTACTACTACTACTACTACTACTACTACTACTACTACTACTGCTGCTGCTACTGCTAGTACTACTACTACTACTGCTACTGCTGCTACTACTACTACTACTAGTACTACTGCTACTACTGCTGCTACTGTTGCTACTACTGCTACTGCTACTACTACTAGTACTACTACTAGTACTACTTCTACTACTACTACTGCTACTGCTACTGCTACTACTGCTACTACTACTACTGCTGCTACTACTACTACTACTACTACTACTACTACTACTACTACTACTACTAGTACTACTGCTACTACTGTTGCTACTGTTGCTACTGTTGCTACTACTGCTACTACTGCTACTACTACGACTACTCCTGCTACTGCTACTACTACTGCTACAACAACAACAACTACTACTACTGCTACTGTTACTACTGCTACTTCTACTGCTACTACTACTGCTGCTACTGCTGCTACTGCTGCTACTACTACTACTACTACTACTGTTGCTGCTACTACTGCTGCTACTACTGCTGCTACTTCTACTACTACTACTTCTACTACTACTTCTGCTACTACTCCTACTACTACTCCTGTTACTGCTACTGCTATAGTTACTACTACTACTACTGCTACTGCTATTGCCACTACTACTGCTGCTACTACTCCTGCTACTGCTACTACTCCTGCTACTGCTCCTACTACTGCTGCTACTACTACTGTTCCTGCTACTACTACTACTACTACTACTACTACTACTACTACTACTACTACTACTACTACTTCTACTACTCCTACTACTACTCCTACTACAACTGCTACTACTGCTACTACTGCTACTACTGTTGCTACTGCTACTACTACTACTACTACTACTACTACTATTGCTACTACTGCTACTACTGCTACTACTACTACTACTACTGCTGCTTCTGCTACTACTACTCCTACTACTACTACTACTGCTGCTGCTACTACTAGTACTACTACTACTACTACTACTACTACTACTACTACTACTACTGCTGCTGCTACTGCTAGTACTACTACTACTACTACTGCTACTACT
>OV702288.1:322057940-322062940 GCA_916181665.1 Avena sativa
CTACTACTACTACTACTAGTACTACTGCTGCTACTGCTGCTACTGTTGCTACTGCTGCTACTGCTACTACTACTAGTACTACTACTACTAGTACTACTACTACTACTACTACTACTACTACTACTACTACTACTACTAATGCTACTACTGCTACTACTACTACTACTGCTGCTGCTACTACTACTACTAGTACTACTGCTACTACTGTTGCTACTACTGCTACTACTACTGCTACTACTACTACTACTGCTAGTGCTACTACTCCTGCTACTACTACTACTGCTACAACAACAACTACTACTGCTACTGTTACTACTGCTACTTCTACTGCTACTACTACTACTGCTGCTACTGCTGCTACTACTACTACTACTACTGTTGTTGCTACTACTTCTGCTACTACAGCTGCTACTGCTACTACTACTACTACTTCTACTACTACTTCTGCTACTACTCCTACTACTACTCCTGCTACTGCTATAGTTACTACTACTACTGCTACTGCTGTAGTTACTACTACTACTACTGCTACTACTACTACAACTAATAGTATTACTGCTGCTACTGTTGCTACTACTGCTACTACTACTGCAAGTGCTACTGCTACTACTACTGCAAGTGCTACTGCTCCTGCTACTACTACTGCTACAACAACAACTACTACTGCTACTGCTGCAACTTCTACTACTACTGCTACTGCTGCTACTGCTGCTGCTACTGCTACTACTACTACTACTACTACTACTACTAGTAGTAGTACTAGTGCTACTACTACTACTTCTGCTACTACTCCTGCTACTGCTACTGCTATAGTTACTACTACTGCTACTGCAATTGCCACTACTACTGCTGCTACTACTCCTGCTACTGTTACTGCTCCTGCTACTGCTCCTACTACTGTTGCTACTACTACTTCTCCTGCTACTACTACTACTACTACTACTACTACTACTCCTGCTACTACTCCTGCTACTACTACTACTACTAATACTACTACTGCTAGTGCTACTACTGCTAGTGCTACTACTGCTACTTCTACTTGTACTCCTACTTCTACTACTACTACTACTACTACTACTACTACTACTACTGCTGCTACTACTAGTACTACTACTACTGCTACTGCTGCTACTACTACTACTACTAGTACTACTGCTACTACTGCTGCTACTGTTGCTACTGCTGCTACTACTACTACTACTACTACTACTACTACTAGTACTACTACTACTAGTACTACTACTACTACTGCTACTGCTAATGCTACTACTGCTACTACTACTTCTGCTGCTGCTACTACTACTACTAGTACTACTGCTACTACTGTTGCTACTGTTGCTACTACTGCTACTACTACTGCTACTACTACTACTACTGCTAGTGCTACTACTCCTGCTAGTGCTACTACTACTGCTACAACAACAACTACTACTACTACTGCTACTGTTACTACTGCTACTGCTACTACTACTTCTACTACTACTACTACTACTACTACTGCTACTACTGCTACTGCTACTACCGCTACTTCTACTTCTACTACTATTACTACTACTACTCCTCCTCCTACTACTACTGCTACTACTGCTGCTACTGCTACTACTGTTGCTACTGTTGCTATTGCTGCTACATCTGCTGCTGCTACAGCTGCTACTGCTACTACTACTACTACTACTACTACTACTACTACTACTGCTGCTACTACTACTACTAATACTACTACTACTACTACTACTACTGTTGTTGCTACTACTATTGCTACTACTGCTACTACTACTGCTACTACTACTACTACTGCTGCTACTGCTACTACTACTACTCCTACTACTACTACTGCTGCTACTACTACTACTACTACTACTTCTACTACTCCTACTACTACTACTACTTCTACTACTACTACTGCTACTACTACTACTACTACTGCTGCTAGTGCTACTACTGCTACTGCTACTACCGCTACTTCTACTTCTACTACTATTACTACTACTACTCCTCCTACTACAACTACTGCTACTACTGCTGCTACTGCTGCTACTGCTACTACTGTTGCTACTGTTGCTACTGTTGCTATTGCATCTATTGCTGCTACTGCTGCTACTGCTACTGCTACTACTACTACTACTACTACTACTACTGCTACTGCTGCTACTACTGCTCCTGCTACTACTAGTGCTGCTACTTCTACTACTACTACTACTGCTACTACTACTACTGCTACTACTACTTCTGCTACTACTCCTGCTACTGCTACTGCTATAGTTACTACTACTACTGCTACTGCTATTGCCACTACTACTGCTGCTACTACTCCTGCTACTGCTACTGCTCCTGCTACTGCTCCTACTACTGTTGCTACTACTACTCCTGCTACTACTACTACTACTACTACTACTACTACTACTACTACTACTACTACTACTACTACTGCTACTACTCCTGCTACTACTCCTGCTACTACTACTACTACTAATACTACTACTGCTAGTGCTACTACTGCTAGTGCTACTACTGCTACTTCTACTTGTACTCCTACTTCTACTACTACTACTACTACTACTACTACTACTACTGCTGCTACTACTAGTACTACTACTACTGCTACTGCTGCTACTACTACTACTACTAGTACTACTGCTACTACTGCTGCTACTGTTGCTACTGCTGCTACTACTACTACTACTACTACTACTACTACTACTACTACTAGTACTACTACTACTAGTACTACTACTACTACTGCTACTGCTAATGCTACTACTGCTACTACTACTTCTGCTGCTGCTACTACTACTACTAGTACTACTGCTACTACTGTTGCTACTGTTGCTACTACTGCTACTACTACTGCTACTACTACTACTACTGCTAGTGCTACTACTCCTGCTAGTGCTACTACTACTGCTACAACAACAACTACTACTACTACTGCTACTGTTACTACTGCTACTGCTACTACTACTTCTACTACTACTACTACTACTACTACTGCTACTACTGCTACTGCTACTACCGCTACTTCTACTTCTACTACTATTACTACTACTACTCCTCCTACTACTACTACTGCTACTACTGCTGCTACTGCTACTACTGTTGCTACTGTTGCTATTGCAGCTATTGCTGCTACATCTGCTGCTGCTACAGCTGCTACTGCTACTACTACTACTACTACTACTACTACTACTACTGCTGCTACTACTACTACTAATACTACTACTACTACTACTACTACTGTTGTTGCTACTACTATTGCTACTACTGCTACTACTACTGCTACTACTACTACTACTGCTGCTACTGCTACTACTACTACTCCTACTACTACTACTGCTGCTAGTACTACTACTACTACTTCTACTACTCCTACTACTACTACTACTTCTACTACTACTACTGCTACTACTACTACTACTACTGCTGCTAGTGCTACTACTGCTACTGCTACTACCGCTACTTCTACTTCTACTACTATTACTACTACTACTCCTCCTACTACAACTACTGCTACTACTGCTGCTACTGCTGCTACTGCTACTACTGTTGCTACTGTTGCTACTGTTGCTATTGCATCTATTGCTGCTACTGCTGCTACTGCTACTGCTACTACTACTACTACTACTACTACTACTGCTACTGCTGCTACTACTGCTCCTGCTACTACTAGTGCTGCTACTTCTACTACTACTACTACTGCTACTACTACTACTGCTACTACTACTTCTGCTACTACTCCTGCTACTGCTACTGCTATAGTTACTACTACTACTGCTACTGCTATTGCCACTACTACTGCTGCTACTACTCCTGCTACTGCTACTGCTCCTGCTACTGCTCCTACTACTGTTGCTACTACTACTCCTGCTACTACTACTACTACTACTACTACTACTACTACTACTACTACTGCTACTACTCCTGCTACTACTACTACTACTACTACTAATACTACTACTGCTAGTGCTACTACTGCTAGTGCTACTACTGCTACTTCTACTTCTACTCCTACTACTACTACTACTACTACTACTACTGCTACTGCTACTGCTGCTACTACTACTACTAGTACTACTGCTACTACTGCTGCTACTGTTGCTACTGCTTCTACTGCTACTACTACTACTGCTGCTACTACTACTACTACTACTGTTGTTGCTACTACTATTGCTACTACTGCTACTACTACTGCTACTACTACTACTACTGCTGCTACTGCTACTACTACTACTCCTACTACTACTACTGCTGCTACTACTACTACTACTACTTCTACTACTCCTACTACTACTACTACTTCTACTACTACTACTGCTACTACTACTACTACTACTGCTGCTAGTGCTACTACTGCTACTGCTACTACCGCTACTTCTACTTCTACTACTATTACTACTACTACTCCTCCTACTACAACTACTGCTACTACTGCTGCTACTGCTGCTACTGCTACTACTGTTGCTACTGTTGCTACTGTTGCTATTGCATCTATTGCTGCTACTGCTGCTACTGCTACTGCTACTACTACTACTACTACTACTACTACTACTACTGCTACTGCTGCTACTACTGCTCCTGCTACTACTAGTGCTGCTACTTCTACTACTACTACTACTGCTACTACTACTACTGCTACTACTACTTCTGCTACTACTCCTGCTACTGCTACTGCTATAGTTACTACTACTACTGCTACTGCTATTGCCACTACTACTGCTGCTACTACTCCTGCTACTGCTACTGCTCCTGCTACTGCTCCTACTACTGTTGCTACTACTACTCCTGCTACTACTACTACTACTACTACTACTACTACTACTACTACTACTGCTACTACTCCTGCTACTACTACTACTACTACTACTAATACTACTACTGCTAGTGCTACTACTGCTAGTGCTACTACTGCTACTTCTACTTCTACTCCTACTACTACTACTACTACTACTACTGCTACTGCTACTGCTGCTACTACTACTACTAGTACTACTGCTACTACTGCT
>OV702288.1:322067940-322070440 GCA_916181665.1 Avena sativa
ACTACTACTACTACTACTACTACTACTACTACTGCTACTGCTAGTACTACTACTACTACTTCTACTGCTGCTACTACTACTACTAGTACTACTGCTGCTACTGCTGCTACTGTTGCTACTGCTGCTACTGCTACTACTACTAGTACTACTACTACTAGTACTACTACTACTACTACTACTACTACTACTACTACTACTAATGCTACTACTGCTACTACTACTACTGCTGCTGCTACTACTACTACTAGTACTACTGCTACTACTGTTGCTACTACTGCTACTACTACTACTACTACTGCTAGTGCTACTACTCCTGCTACTACTACTACTACTGCTACAACAACAACTACTACTGCTACTGTTACTACTGCTACTTCTACTGCTACTACTACTACTGCTGCTACTGCTGCTACTACTACTACTACTACTGTTGTTGCTACTACTTCTGCTACTACAGCTGCTACTGCTACTACTACTACTACTTCTACTACTACTTCTGCTACTACTCCTACTACTACTCCTGCTACTGCTATAGTTACTACTACTACTGCTACTGCTGTAGTTACTACTACTACTACTGCTACTACTACTACAACTAATAGTATTACTGCTGCTACTGTTGCTACTACTGCTACTACTACTGCAAGTGCTACTGCTACTACTACTGCAAGTGCTACTGCTACTGCTGCTACTGCTGCTGCTACTGCTACTACTACTACTACTACTACTACTACTACTACTACTACTAGTAGTAGTAGTACTAGTGCTACTACTACTACTTCTGCTACTACTCCTGCTACTGCTACTGCTATAGTTACTACTACTGCTACTGCAATTGCCACTACTACTGCTGCTACTACTCCTGCTACTGTTACTGCTCCTGCTACTGCTCCTACTACTGTTGCTACTACTACTTCTCCTGCTACTACTACTACTACTACTACTACTACTACTACTACTACTCCTGCTACTACTCCTGCTACTACTACTACTACTAATACTACTACTGCTAGTGCTACTACTGCTAGTGCTACTACTGCTACTTCTACTTGTACTCCTACTTCTACTACTACTACTACTACTACTACTACTACTACTGCTGCTACTACTAGTACTACTACTACTGCTACTGCTGCTACTACTACTACTACTAGTACTACTGCTACTACTGCTGCTACTGTTGCTACTGCTGCTACTACTACTACTACTACTACTACTACTACTACTACTAGTACTACTACTACTAGTACTACTACTACTACTACTGCTACTGCTAATGCTACTACTGCTACTACTACTTCTGCTGCTGCTACTACTACTACTACTAGTACTACTGCTACTACTGTTGCTACTGTTGCTACTACTGCTACTACTACTGCTACTACTACTACTACTGCTAGTGCTACTACTCCTGCTAGTGCTACTACTACTGCTACAACAACAACTACTACTACTACTGCTACTGTTACTACTGCTACTGCTACTACTACTTCTACTACTACTACTACTACTACTACTACTACTACTACTACTGCTACTGCTACTACCGCTACTTCTACTTCTACTACTATTACTACTACTACTCCTCCTACTACTACTACTGCTACTACTGCTGCTACTGCTACTACTGTTGCTACTGTTGCTATTGCAGCTATTGCTGCTACATCTGCTGCTGCTACAGCTGCTACTGCTACTACTACTACTACTAGTACTACTACTACTACTACTACTGCTGCTACTACTACTACTAATACTACTACTACTACTACTACTGTTGTTGCTACTACTATTGCTACTACTGCTACTACTACTGCTACTACTACTACTACTGCTGCTACTGCTACTACTACTACTCCTACTACTACTACTACTGCTACTACTACTACTACTACTTCTACTACTACTACTACTACTACTACTACTACTTCTACTACTACTACTGCTACTACTACTACTACTACTGCTGCTAGTGCTACTACTGCTACTGCTACTACCGCTACTTCTACTTCTACTACTATTACTACTACTACTCCTCCTACTACAACTACTGCTACTACTGCTGCTACTGCTACTACTGTTGCTACTGTTGCTACTGTTGCTATTGCATCTATTGCTGCTACTGCTGCTACTGCTACTGCTACTACTACTACTACTACTACTACTGCTACTGCTGCTACTACTGCTCCTGCTACTACTAGTGCTGCTACTTCTACTACTACTACTACTGCTACTACTACTACTGCTACTACTACTTCTGCTACTACTCCTGCTACTGCTACTGCTATAGTTACTACTACTACTGCTACTGCTATTGCCACTACTACTGCTGCTACTACTCCTGCTACTGCTACTGCTCCTGCTACTGCTCCTACTACTGTTGCTACTACTACTCCTGCTACTACTACTACTACTACTACTACTACTACTGCTACTACTCCTGCTACTACTACTACTACTACTAATACTACTACTGCTAGTGCTACTACTGCTAGTGCTACTA
>OV702288.1:322087940-322092940 GCA_916181665.1 Avena sativa
TGCTACTGCTCCTGCTACTGCTACTACTACTGCTACTGCTACTGCTACTGCTACTACTACTACCACTACTACTTCTACTGCTACTACTGCTGCTACTGCTGCTACTACTACTACTACCACTACTACTTCTGCTACTACTACTGCTAGTGCTACTGCTGCTACTACTACTACTGCTACTACTACTACTGCTGCTACTGCTACTACTACTACTACTCCTACTGCTGCTACTGCTACTACTACTACTGCTACTACTACTTCTGCTACTACTCCTGCTACTGCTACTGCTATAGTTAGTACTACTACTACTGCTACTGCTATTGCCACTACTACTGCTTCTACTACTCCTGCTACTGCTACTGCTCCTGCTACTGCTCCTACTACTGCTGCTACTACTACTGCTCCTGCTACTACCACTACTCCTGCTACTACAACAACTACTACTGCTACTGCTGCTACTGCTACAATTACTACTGCTACTTCTACTACTACTGCTACTGCTGCTGCTACAGCTACTACTACTACTACTACTACTGCTGCTGCTGCTACTACTACTACTACTACTACTACTACTACTACTGCTGCTGCTACTGCTACTACTACTACTGCTACTACTACTTCTGCTACTACTCCTGCTACTGCTACTGCTATTGCCACTATTACAGCTGCTACTACTCCATCTACTGCTACTGCTCCTGCTACTGCTCCTACTACTGCTGCTACTACTACTGCTCCTGCTACTACTACTACTACTCCTGCTACTACTCCTGCTACTACTACTACTACTGCTACTACTACTACTACTAATACTACTACTACTAGTGCTACTACTGCTACTTCTACTTTTACTCCTCCTCCTCCTCCTACTACTACTACTACTACTGCTACTGCTACTACTACTACTACTGCTGCTACTGCTGCTACTACTACTACTAGTAGTACTACTGCTACTACTGCTGCTACTGTTGCTACTGCTGCTACTACTACTGCTACTACTGCTACTACTACTGCTACTGCTCCTGCTCCTGCTACTGCTTCTACTCCTGCTACTACTCCTACGACTGCTACTGCTATAGTTACTACTACTACTGCTACTGCTATTGCCACTACTACTGCTGCTACTACTCCAGCTACTGCTACTGCTCCTGCTACTGCTCCTACTACTGCTGCTACTACTACTTCTCCTGCTACTACTACTACTACTCCTGCTACTACTCCTGCTACTACTACTACTGCTACTACTACTACTACTAATACTACTACTGCTACTACTACTACTACTACCACTACTACTTCTGCTACTACTACTGCTAGTGCTACTGCTGCTACTACTACTACTGCTACTACTACTACTGCTGCTACTGCTACTACTACTACTACTCCTACTGCTGCTACTGCTACTACTACTACTGCTACTACTACTTCTGCTACTACTCCTGCTACTGCTACTGCTATAGTTACTACTACTACTACTGCTGCTGCTATTGCCACTACTACTTCTTCTACTACTCCTGCTACTGCTACTGCTCCTGCTACTGCTCCTACTACTGCTGCTACTACTACTGCTCCTGCTACTACTACTACTCCTGCTACTACAACAACTACTACTGCTACTGCTGCTACTGCTACAATTACTACTGCTACTTCTACTACTACTGCTACTGCTGCTGCTACAGCTACTACTACTACTACTACTACTGCTGCTGCTGCTACTACTACTACTACTACTACTACTACTACTGCTGCTGCTGCTACTGCTACTACTACTACTGCTACTACTACTTCTGCTACTACTCCTGCTACTACTACTGCTACTGCTATTGCCACTACTACAGCTGCTACTACTCCATCTACTGCTACTGCTCCTGCTACTGCTCCTACTACTGCTGCTACTACGACTGCTCCTGCTACTACTACTACTACTACTCCTGCTACTACTCCTGCTACTACTACTACTACTGCTACTACTACTACTACTAATACTACTACTACTAGTGCTACTACTGCTACTTCTACTTTTACTCCTCCTCCTCCTACTACTACTACTACTACTACTACTGCTACTTCTACTACTACTACTACTGCTGCTACTGCTGCTACTACTACTACTAGTAGTACTACTGCTACTACTGCTGCTACTGTTGCTACTGCTGCTACTACTACTGCTACTACTGCTACTACTACTGCTACTGCTCCTGCTCCTGCTACTGCTACTACTCCTGCTACTACTCCTACGACTGCTACTGCTATAGTTACTACTACTACTGCTACTGCTATTGCCACTACTACTGCTGCTACTACTCCAGCTACTGCTACTGCTCCTGCTACTGCTCCTACTACTGCTGCTACTACTACTTCTCCTGCTACTACTACTACTACTCCTGCTACTACTCCTGCTACTACTACTACTGCTACTACTACTACTACTAATACTACTACTGCTAGTGCTACTACTGCTAGTGCTACTACTGCTCCTGCTACTACCACTACTCCTGCTACTACAACAACTACTACTGCTACTGCTGCTACTGCTACAATTACTACTGCTACTTCTACTACTACTGCTACTGCTGCTGCTACAGCTACTACTACTACTACTACTACTGCTGCTGCTGCTACTACTACTACTACTACTACTACTACTACTACTGCTGCTGCTACTGCTACTACTACTACTGCTACTACTACTTCTGCTACTACTCCTGCTACTGCTACTGCTATTGCCACTATTACAGCTGCTACTACTCCATCTACTGCTACTGCTCCTGCTACTGCTCCTACTACTGCTGCTACTACTACTGCTCCTGCTACTACTACTACTACTCCTGCTACTACTCCTGCTACTACTACTACTACTGCTACTACTACTACTACTAATACTACTACTACTAGTGCTACTACTGCTACTTCTACTTTTACTCCTCCTCCTCCTCCTACTACTACTACTACTACTGCTACTGCTACTACTACTACTACTGCTGCTACTGCTGCTACTACTACTACTAGTAGTACTACTGCTACTACTGCTGCTACTGTTGCTACTGCTGCTACTACTACTGCTACTACTGCTACTACTACTGCTACTGCTCCTGCTCCTGCTACTGCTTCTACTCCTGCTACTACTCCTACGACTGCTACTGCTATAGTTACTACTACTACTGCTACTGCTATTGCCACTACTACTGCTGCTACTACTCCAGCTACTGCTACTGCTCCTGCTACTGCTCCTACTACTGCTGCTACTACTACTTCTCCTGCTACTACTACTACTACTCCTGCTACTACTCCTGCTACTACTACTACTGCTACTACTACTACTACTAATACTACTACTGCTACTACTACTACTACTACCACTACTACTTCTGCTACTACTACTGCTAGTGCTACTGCTGCTACTACTACTACTGCTACTACTACTACTGCTGCTACTGCTACTACTACTACTACTCCTACTGCTGCTACTGCTACTACTACTACTGCTACTACTACTTCTGCTACTACTCCTGCTACTGCTACTGCTATAGTTACTACTACTACTACTGCTGCTGCTATTGCCACTACTACTTCTTCTACTACTCCTGCTACTGCTACTGCTCCTGCTACTGCTCCTACTACTGCTGCTACTACTACTGCTCCTGCTACTACTACTACTCCTGCTACTACAACAACTACTACTGCTACTGCTGCTACTGCTACAATTACTACTGCTACTTCTACTACTACTGCTACTGCTGCTGCTACAGCTACTACTACTACTACTACTACTGCTGCTGCTGCTACTACTACTACTACTACTACTACTACTACTGCTGCTGCTGCTACTGCTACTACTACTACTGCTACTACTACTTCTGCTACTACTCCTGCTACTACTACTGCTACTGCTATTGCCACTACTACAGCTGCTACTACTCCATCTACTGCTACTGCTCCTGCTACTGCTCCTACTACTGCTGCTACTACGACTGCTCCTGCTACTACTACTACTACTACTCCTGCTACTACTCCTGCTACTACTACTACTACTGCTACTACTACTACTACTAATACTACTACTACTAGTGCTACTACTGCTACTTCTACTTTTACTCCTCCTCCTCCTCCTACTACTACTACTACTACTACTGCTACTTCTACTACTACTACTACTGCTGCTACTGCTGCTACTACTACTACTAGTAGTACTACTGCTACTACTGCTGCTACTGTTGCTACTGCTGCTACTACTACTGCTACTACTGCTACTACTACTGCTACTGCTCCTGCTCCTGCTACTGCTACTACTCCTGCTACTACTCCTACGACTGCTACTGCTATAGTTACTACTACTACTGCTACTGCTATTGCCACTACTACTGCTGCTACTACTCCAGCTACTGCTACTGCTCCTGCTACTGCTCCTACTACTGCTGCTACTACTACTTCTCCTGCTACTACTACTACTACTCCTGCTACTACTCCTGCTACTACTACTACTGCTACTACTACTACTACTAATACTACTACTGCTAGTGCTACTACTGCTAGTGCTACTACTGCTACTTCTACTTCTACTCCTACTGCTACTACTACTGCTCCTGCTACTACTACTACTACTACTACTACTACTACTACTACTACTACTACTACTACAACTACTCCTACTCCTAGTTCTACTACTCCTACTACTACTCCTACTACAACTGCTACTACTGCTACTACTACTGCTACTACTGTTGCTACTGCTACTACTACTACTACTACTACTACTACTGCTACTACTGCTACTACTACTACTACTACTACTACTACTACTACTACTACTACTACTACTACTACTAGTAGTACTACTGCTACTACTGCTGCTACTACTACTACTACTGCTACTGATACTGCTCCTGCTACTGCTACTACTACTGCTACTGCTACTGCTACTGCTACTGCTACTACTACTACCACTACTACTTCTACTGCTACTACTGCTGCTGCTACTACTACTACTACTACTGCTAGTGCTACTG
>OV702288.1:322192940-322197940 GCA_916181665.1 Avena sativa
CTACTACTACTACTACTGCTGCTACTGCTACTGCTACTACTACTACTACTACTACTAAAACTACTACTACTACTACCACTACTACTACTAGTGCTAGTGCTACTACTGCTACTGCTACTACTGCTACTACTACTACTACTACTACTACTGCTGCTGCTACTACTACTGCTACTAGTACTACTGCTACTACTGTTGCTACTACTGCTACTACTGCTACTACTGCTACTACTGCTACTGTTGCTACTACTGCTACTACTACTACTGCTAGTGCTACTACTCCTGCTACTGCTACTACTACTTCTACTGCTGCTACTACTACTACTACTACTACTACTACTAGTACTACTGCTGCTACTGCTGCTACTACTACTGCTACTACTACTGCTACTACTACTGCTACTACTACTGCTACTGCTCCTGCTCCTACTACTGCTACTACTGCTACTTCTGCTGCTACTGCTGCTACTACTGCTGCTACTACTACTAATACTATTACTACTGCTACTACTGCTACTACTGCTGCTACTGTTGCTACTATTGCTACTAAAACTGCTACTACTACTGCAAGTGCTACTGCTCCTGCTACTACTACTGCTACAACAACAACTACTACTGCTACTGCTGCTACTTCTACTATTCCTACTGCTACTTTTACTACTACTGCTACTGCTGCGACTGCTGCTGCTACTGCTACTACTACTACTACTAGTAGTAGTACTACTACTGCTGCTACTACTACTACTACTGCTGCTACTTCTACTACTACTACTGCTACTACTACTTCTGCTACTACTCCTTCTACTACTGCTACTGCTACTGCTATAGTTACTACTACTACTGCTACTGCTATTGCCACTACTACTGCTGCTACTACTCCTGCTACTGCTACTGCTCCTACTACTGCTGCTACCACTACTGCTCATGCTACTACTACTACTACTACTACTACTACTACTACTACTACTACTACTACTACTACTACTACTACTACTACTCCTGCTACTACAACTACTACTACTGCTACTGCTACTATTACTACTGCTACTTCTACTACTACTGCTACTGCTGCTACTGCTGCTGCTACTACTACTACTACTGCTGCTGCTACTGCTACTAGTACTTCTACTACTACTGGTGCTACTGCTGCTACTACTGCTGCTACTACTACTACTACTAGTACTACTGCTACTACTGCTGCTACTACTACTACTACTACTACTTCTGCTGCTACTACTGCTACTACTACTGCTACTACTACTACTAGTACTACTGCTACTACTGCTGCTACTGTTGCTACTACTGCTACTACTACTGCTACTACTGCTACTACTACTACAAGTGCTACTGCTCCTGCTACTACTACTGCTACAACAACAACTACTACTGCTACTGCTGCTACTTCTACTACTACTGCTACTGCTGCTACTGCTGCTGCTACTGCTACTATTACTACTACTACTACTACTACTACTACTACTAGTGCTGCTACTGCTACTACTACTGCTGTTACTACTACTTCTGCTACTACTCCTGTTACTGCTACTGCTATAGTTACTACTACTACTGCTACTGCTATTGCCACTACTACTGCTGCTACTACTCCTGCTACTGCTACTGCTCCTGCTACTCCTCCTGCTACTACTACTACTACTACTACTACTACTACCACTACTGCTGCTACTACTGCTGCTACTGCTACTACTACTACTACTTCTACTACTACTTCTGCTACTACTCCTACTACTACTCCTGCCACTGCTACTGCTATAGTTAGTACTACAACTGCTACTGCTATTGCCACTACTACTACTGCTACTACTCCTGCTACTGCTACTACTACTGCTACTTCTCCTACTACTGCTCCTACTACTACTGCTCCTGCTACTACTACTACTACTACTACTACTACTACTACTAGTGCTACTACTGCTACTACTACTACTTCTACTTCTACTACTCCTACTACTACTCCTACTACTACTACTCCTATTGCTACTACTGCTACTACTGCTACTACTACTACTACTGTTGCTACTGCTACTACTACTACTACTACTATTGCTACAACTGCTACTACTGCTACTACTACTGCTACTACTGCTACTACTACTACTGCTACTACTACTACTCCTACTACTACTACTGCTGCTGCTACTACTACTACTACTACTACTGCTGCTGCTACTACTGCTACTACTACTGCTACTACTGCTACTGCTACTACTGCTACTACTACTACTACTACTACTACTGCTGCTGCTACTACTACTGCTACTAGTACTACTGCTACTACTGTTGCTACTACTGCTACTACTGCTACTACTGCTACTACTGCTACTGTTGCTACTACTGCTACTACTACTACTGCTAGTGCTACTACTCCTGCTACTGCTACTACTACTTCTACTGCTGCTACTACTACTACTACTACTACTACTAGTACTACTGCTGCTACTGCTGCTACTACTACTGCTACTACTACTGCTACTACTACTGCTACTACTACTGCTACTGCTCCTGCTCCTACTACTGCTACTGCTACTACTACTGCTACTACTGCTACTTCTGCTGCTACTGCTGCTACTACTGCTGCTACTACTACTAATACTATTACTACTGCTACTACTGCTACTACTGCTGCTACTGTTGCTACTATTGCTACTAAAACTGCTACTACTACTGCAAGTGCTACTGCTCCTGCTACTACTACTGCTACAACAACAACTACTACTGCTACTGCTGCTACTTCTACTATTCCTACTGCTACTTTTACTACTACTGCTACTGCTGCGACTGCTGCTGCTACTGCTACTACTACTACTACTAGTAGTAGTACTACTACTGCTGCTACTACTACTACTACTGCTGCTACTAATACTACTACTACTGCTACTACTACTTCTGCTACTACTCCTTCTACTACTGCTACTGCTACTGCTATAGTTACTACTACTACTGCTACTGCTATTGCCACTACTACTGCTGCTACTACTCCTGCTACTGCTACTGCTCCTACTACTGCTGCTACCACTACTGCTCATGCTACTACTACTACTACTACTACTACTACTACTACTACTACTACTACTACTACTACTACTACTACTCCTGCTACTACAACTACTACTACTGCTACTGCTACTATTACTACTGCTACTTCTACTACTACTGCTACTGCTGCTACTGCTGCTGCTACTACTACTACTACTGCTGCTGCTACTGCTACTAGTACTTCTACTACTACTGGTGCTACTGCTGCTACTACTGCTGCTACTACTACTACTACTAGTACTACTGCTACTACTGCTGCTACTACTACTACTACTACTACTTCTGCTGCTACTACTGCTACTACTACTGCTACTACTACTACTAGTACTACTGCTACTACTGCTGCTACTGTTGCTACTACTGCTACTACTACTGCTACTACTGCTACTACTACTACAAGTGCTACTGCTCCTGCTACTACTACTGCTACAACAACAACTACTACTGCTACTGCTGCTACTTCTACTACTACTGCTACTGCTGCTACTGCTGCTGCTACTGCTACTATTACTACTACTACTACTACTACTACTACTACTACTAGTGCTGCTACTGCTACTACTACTACTGTTACTACTACTTCTGCTACTACTCCTGTTACTGCTACTGCTATAGTTACTACTACTACTGCTACTGCTATTGCCACTACTACTGCTGCTACTACTCCTGCTACTGCTACTGCTCCTGCTACTCCTCCTGCTACTACTACTACTACTACTACTACTACCACTACTGCTGCTACTACTGCTGCTACTGCTACTACTACTACTACTTCTACTACTACTTCTGCTACTACTCCTACTACTACTCCTGCCACTGCTACTGCTATAGTTAGTACTACAACTGCTACTGCTATTGCCACTACTACTACTGCTACTACTCCTGCTACTGCTACTACTACTGCTACTTCTCCTACTACTGCTCCTACTACTACTGCTCCTGCTACTACTACTACTACTACTACTACTACTACTAGTGCTACTACTGCTACTACTACTACTTCTACTTCTACTACTCCTACTACTACTCCTACTACTACTACTCCTATTGCTACTACTGCTACTACTGCTACTACTACTACTACTGTTGCTACTGCTACTACTACTACTACTACTATTGCTACAACTGCTACTACTGCTACTACTACTGCTACTACTGCTACTACTACTACTGCTACTACTACTACTCCTACTACTACTACTGCTGCTGCTACTACTACTACTACTACTGCTGCTACTACTCCAGCTACTACTACTACTACTACTACTACTACTACTACTACTACTACTGCTGCTAGTGCTACTACTGCTACTGCTACTACCGCTACTTCTACTTCTACTACTACTACTACTACTACTCCTACTACTGCTACTGCTGCTACTGCTACTATTGTTGATACAGTTGCTATTGCTGCTATTGCTGCTACTGCTACTACTGCTACTACTACTACTACTACTACTACTGCTGATGCTGCTGCTACTGCTACTACTACTACTATTGCTGCTGCTACTGCTGCTACTACTGCTGCTACTACTACTTCTACTAGTACTACTGCTACTACTGCTGCTACTGCTGCTACTAGTACTGCTACTACTACTGCTACTCCTACTGCTACTGCTCCTGCTACTGCTACTACTCCTGCTGCTATAGCTACTGCTACTACTGCTACTACTACTACTTCTGCTGCTACTACTACTACTACTACTACTACTACTACTAGTACTACTGCTACTACTAGTACTGCTACTGTTGCTACTACTGCTACTACTACTACTGCAAGTGCTACTGCTCCTGCTACTACTACTACAACAACTACTACTACTACTACTACTGCTACTGCTGCTACTGCTACTATTCCTACTGCTACTTCTACTTCTACTGCTACTGCTGCTACTGCTGCTGCTACTACTACTACTACTGCTGCTGCTGCTACTGCTACTACTACTTCT
>OV702288.1:322285440-322287940 GCA_916181665.1 Avena sativa
ACTACTGCTACTGCTACTATTACTATTAATACTACTTCTGCTAGTGCTGCTACTACTACTGCTACTGCTGCTACTGCTACTGTTACTACTGCTACTTCTACTGCTACTACTGCTACTACTGCTACTGCTGCTACTGCTGCTGCTACTGCTACTACTACAACTACTACTACTACTGCTGCTGCTGCTAGTACTGCTGCTACTGCTACTACTAGTACTGCTACTACTACTTCTGCTACTGCTATAGTTACTACTACTACTACTACTGCTATTGCCACTACTACTGCTGCTACTACTCCTGCTACTGCTACTACTCCTGCTACTGCTCCTGCTCCTGCTGCTACTACTGCTGCTACTACTACTACTACTAGTACTACTGCTACTACTGCTGCTACTGTTGCTACTGCTGCTAGTACTACTGCTACTACTGCTACTACTACTGCTAGTGCTACTGCTACTTTTACTACTACTACTACTGCTAGTGCTGCTACTACTACTGCTACTGCTGCTACTGCTACTGTTACTACTGCTACTTCTACTGCTACTACTGCTACTACTGCTACTGCTGCTACTACTGCTCCTACTACTACTGCTACTACTGCTGCTACTACTACTGCTTCTACTACTACTACTACTACTGCTACTACTACAACTACTACTGCTGCTACTACTGCTGCTACTAATGGTACTACTGTTGGTACTACTTCTGCTACGACTACTGGCACTACTACTACTACTACTACTACTACTACTACTACTTCTGCTACTACTCCTGCTACTGCTACTACTATTGTTACTACTACTACTACTTCTACTGCTATTGCCACTACTACTGCTGCCACTACTCCTGGTACTGCTACTACTCCTGCTACTGCTCCTACTACTGCTGCTACTACTACTTCTCCTGCTAATGCTACTACAACTACTACTACTACTACTTCTACTACTACTAATACTCCTACTACTACTACTTCTACTGCTACTACTGCTGCTACAGCTACTACTGTTGCTACTGTTGTTATTGCTGCTATTGCTACTACTGCTGCTACTCCTCCTCCTCCTACTACTACTACTACTAAAAACTGCTGCTGCTCCTACTGCTACTACTACTACTAGTAGTACTACTACTGCTACCGTTGCTACTGCTGCTACTACTACTGCTACTACTGCTACTACTACTGCTACTGCTACTGCTCCTGCTACTGCTACTACTGCTACTGCTACTGCTCCTGCTACTGATACTGCTACTACTACTACTACTCCTACTACTGCTACTGCTGCTACTGCTACTGCTTCTACTACGACTACTACTGCTGCTAGTACTACAGCTAGTACTGCTGCTACTGTTGCTACTGCTTCTTGTACTACTGCTACTACTGCTACTACTACTGCTAGTGCTACTGCTGCTACTGCTACTGTTACTACTACTACTACTACTGCTAGTGTTGCTACTACTACTGCTACTGCTGCTACCGCTACTGTTACTACTGCTACTTCTACTGCTACTACTGCTACTACTGCTACTGCTGCTACTACTACTACGACTACTACTACTACTACTACTACTACTACTACTACTACTACTAATGCTGCTACTACTACTGCTACTACTACTTCTGCTACTACTCCTACTACTACTCCTGCTACTGCTACTGCTATAGTTACTACTACTACTACTGCTATTGCCACTACTACTGCTGCTACTACTCCTGCTACTACTACTACTCCTGCTACTACTCCTACTACTCCTGCTGCTGCTACTACTACTACTGCTATTGCCACTACTACTGCTGCTACTACTCCTGCTACTACTACTACTCCTGCTACTACTCCTACTACTCCTGCTGCTGCTACTACTACTACTGCTAGTGCTACTACTACTACTACTACTGCTACTGTTGCTAGTAGTAGTAGTACTACTACTACCCAATACTACTGCTGCTACTGCTACTACTACTACTACTAATACTATAGCTACTACTGTTGCTACTGTTGCTACTGCTGCTACTACTATTGCTACTAGTGCTACTGCTACTGCTACTGCTCCTGCTACTGCTACTACTACTTCTACAACAACTACTACTACTACTAGTACTACTACTACTACTGCTACTGCTACTGCTACTACTGCTACTACTACTACTACTGCTGCTGCTACTACTACTACTAGTACTACTGCTACTACTGTTGCTACTGTTGCTACTGCTGCTACTACTCCTGCTACTACTACTACTACTGCTACTACTCCTGCTACTGCTACTACTACTGCTACAACAACTACTACTACTGCTCCTGTTACTACTGCTACTTCTACTGCTACTGCTACTACTGCAACTGCTGCTACTACTACTACTACTACTCCTCCTCCTACTACTGCTACTGCTCCTCCTACTACTGCTGCTACTACTACTGGTCCTACTAATGCTACTACTACTACTACTGCTTGTGCTACTACTGCTACTGCTACTACCGCTACTTCTACTTCTACTACTCCTACTACTCC
>OV702288.1:322292940-322300440 GCA_916181665.1 Avena sativa
TGCTACTACTACTACTACTACTACTACTACTGCTGCTGCTGCTACTACTACTTCTGCTACTACTCCTGCTACTACTCCTGCTACTGCTACTTCTATTGTTACTACTACTACTACTGCTACTACTATTGCCACTTCTACTGCTGCTACTACTCCTGCTACTGCTACTACTCCTCCTACTACTGCTACTACTACTGCTCCTACTAATGCTACTACTACTACTACTACTGCTAGTGTTACTACTGCTACTGCTACTACCGCTATTTCTACTTCTACTACTCCTACTACTCCTACTACTACTACTACTACCGCTGCTGCTACTGCTACTACTGTTGCTACTATTGTTATTGCTGCTATTGCTGCTACTGCTGCTACTGCTACTACTACTACTACCACTACTACTACTACTACTCCTACTGCTACTACTACTACTACTGCTGCTACTTCTACTACTACTTCTACTACTACTACTACTAGTACTACTGCTACTACTGCTGCTACCGTTGCTACTGCTGCTACTACTACTGCTACTACTACTGCTACTGCTCCTGCTACTGCTACTACTACTGCTACAACTACTACTACTACTACTCCTACTGCTACTGCTGCTACTGCTACTGCTACTACTGCTACTAGGACTACTACTGCTGCTACTACTGCTGCTACTACTACTACTAGTACTACTGCTACTATTGCTGCTACTGCTGCTAGTACTACTACTACTACTACTGCTAGTGCTACTGCTGCTACTGCTACTGTTACTATTACTACTACTACTTCTGCTAGTGCTGCTACTACTACTGCTACTGCTACTGTTACTACTGCTACTTCTACTGCTACTACTGCTACTACTGCTACTGCTGCTGCTACAACTACTACTACTGCTGCTGCTGCTAGTACTGCTGCTACTGCTACTACTAGTACTGCTACTACTACTTCTGCTACTACTCCTACTACTACTCCTGCTACTGCTACTGCTATAGTTACTACTACTGCTACTGCTATTGCCACTACTACTGCTGCTACTACTCCTGCTACTGCTACTACTCCTGCTACTGCTCCTACTACTGTTGCTGCTACTACTACTACTACTACTACTGCTAGTGCTACTACTACTACTGCTAGTGCTACTACTGCTACTGTTGCTAGTACTACTACTACTACTACTACTACTACTACTACTACTGCTGCTACTGCTGCTACTACTACTACTAGTAGTACTATTGCTACTATTGTTGCTACTGCTGCTACTACTCCTGCTACTACTGCTACTACTACTGCTACTGCTACTGCTACTACTACTGCTACAACTACTACTACTACTACTAGTACTAGTACTACTACTACTACTACTACTACTACTACTGCTACTGCTACTGCTACTACTACTACTACTGCTGCTGCTACTACTACTACTACTACTAGTACTACTGCTACTACTGCTGCTACTGTTGCTACTGCTGCTACTACTACTGCTACTACTACTAGTGGTACTACTCCTGCTACTGCTACTACTACTGCTACAACAACTACTACTACTGCTACTGTTACTACTACTACTTCTACTGCTACTACTACTACTACTGCTACTGCTGCTACTACTACTACTACTGCTACTGCTACTGCTACTACTGCCGCTGCTGCTACTACTACTACTACTACTACTGCTACTACTGTTGCTACTTTTGCTACTGCTGCTACTACTACTGCTACTACTGCTACTACTACTGCTAGTGCTAATACTCCTGCTACTGCTACTGCTACTGCTACAACAACAACTACTACTACTGCTACTGTTACTACTGCTACTTCTACTGCTACTACTGCTACTGCTGCTACTACTACTACTACTACTACTACTGCTACTACTGCTGCTACTGCTACTACTACTACTGCTACTACTACTTCTGCTACTACTCCTACTACTACTCCTGCTATTGCTACTGCTATAGTTACTACTACTACTACTGCTACTACTATTGCCACTACTACTGCTGCTACTACTCCTGCTACTGCTACTACTCCTGCTACTGCTCCTACTACTGTTGCTACTACTACTGCTCCTGCTACTACTACTACTACCAGTGCTATTACTGCAACTACTACTACTACTAATTCTACTACTCCTACTACTACTCCTACTACTACTACTCCTATTGCTATTACTGCTAATACTGCTACTCCTACTGCTACTACTACTACTACTACTACTACTACTACTACTACTACTACTACTACTACTACTACCACTACTACTACTACTACTACTACTATTGCTACTACTGCTAGTACTGCTACTACTACTGCTACTCCTACTACTACTACTACTACTACTGTTGCTGCTACTACTGCTGCTACTAATGGTACTACTGTTGGTACTACTACTGCTATGACTACTGCCACTACTACTGCTACTACTACTTCTGCTACTACTCCTGCTACTATTCCTGCTACTGCTACTGCTATTGTTACTACTACTACTATTGTTACTGCTATTGCCACTACTACAGCTGCTACTACTCCTGCTACTGCGACTACTCCTGCTACTGCTCCTACTACTGCTGCTACTACTACTGCTCCTGCTAATGCTACTACTACTACTACTACTACTGCTGCTGCTGCTACTGCTACTACTGCTACTGCTACTACCGCTACTTCTACTTCTACTACTACTGCTACTACTACTGCTACTACTAGTACTGCTACTACTATTGCTACTACTGCTCCTACTACTACTGCTACTACTCTTGCTACTACTACTGCTTCTACTACTACTACTACTACTACTACTACTACTACTGCTACTACTACTACTACTGCTGCTACTACTGCTGCTACTAATGGTACTACTGTTGGTACTACTGCTGCTATGACTACTGCCACTACTACTGCTACTACTACTTCTGCTACTACTCCTGCTACTACTCCTGCTACTGCTACTGCTATTGTTACTACTACTACTACTGCTACTGCTATTGCCACTACTCCTGCTACTGCTACTACTCCTGCTACTGCTCCTACTACTGCTGCTACTACTACAGCTCCTGCTAATGCTACTACTACTACTACTACTACTACTACTACTACTACTAGTGCTACTACTGCTACTGCTACTAACGCTACTTCTACTTCTACTACTACTCCTACTCCTACTACTGCTACTACTACTGCTACTGCTACTACTGTTGCTACTGTTGTTATTACTGCTATTGTTGCTACTGCTGCTACCGCTACTGCTACTACTACTACTACTGCTTCTACTACTACTACTGCTGCTGCTGCTACTACTACTACTACTACTACGAGTACTACTGCTACTACCGCTTCTACCGTTGCTACTGCTGCTACTACTACTGCTAATACTGCTACTACTCCTGCTACTGCTACTACTCCTGCTACTGCTACTACTACTACTGCTACAACTACTACTACTGCTACAACTACTACTAGTACTACTACTACTCCTACTACTGCTACTGCTACTACTGCTACTACGACTACTACTGCTGCTGCTACTGCTGCTACTACTACTACTAGTAATACTGCTACTACTGCTGCTACTGTTGCTACTGCTGCTAGTACTACTGGTACTACTGCTACTACTACTGCTAGTGCTACTGCTGCTACTGCTACTTTTACTACTACTACTGCTAGTGCTGCTACTACTACTGCTACTGCTGCTACTACTACTGTTACTACTGCTACTTCTACTGCTACTACTCCTACTACTGCTACTGCTACTACTCCTGCTACTGCTCCTACTACTGCTGCTACTACTACTGCTCCTGCTAATGCTACTACTACTACTACTACTACTACTGCTGCTGCTACTGCTACTACTGCTACTGCTACTACCGCTACTTCTACTTCTACTACTACTGCTACTACTACTGCTACTACTACTACTGCTACTACTATTGCTACTACTGCTACTACTGCTCCTACTACTACTGCTACTACTGCTGCTACTACTACTGCTTCTACTACTACTACTACTCCTACTTCTACTACTACTACTACTGCTACTACTGCTGCTACTACTGCTGCTACTAATGGTACTACTGTTGGTACTACTGCTGCTATGACTACTGCCACTACTACTGCTGCTACTACTTCTGCTACTACTTCTGCTACTACTCCTGCTACTACTCCTGCTACTGCTACTGCTATTGTTACTACTACTACTACTACTGCCACTACTCCTGCTACTGCTACTACTCCTGCTACTGCACCTACTACTGCTGCTACTACTATAGCTCCTGCTAATGCTACTACTACTACTACTACTACTACTACTACTACTACTACTACTACAACTACTACTGCTAGTGCTACTACTGCTACTGCTACTACCGCTACTTCTACTTCTACTACTACTCGTACTACTACTACTACTACTACTAGTACTACTGCTACTGCTACTACTGTTGCTACTGTTGTTATTACTGCTATTGTTGCTACTGCTGCTACCGCTACTGCTACTACTACTACTACTACTACTACTACTGCTACTACTACTACTGCTGTTGCTGCTACTACTACTACTACTACGAGTACTACTGCTACTACTGCTGCTACCGTTGCTACTGCTGCTACTACTACTGCTAATACTGCTACTACTACTGCTACTGCTACTACTCCTGCTACTGCTACTACTACTACTGCTACAACTACTACTAGTACTACTACTACTGCTACTGCTACTACTGCTACTACGACTACTACTGCTGCTACTACTACTACTAGTAATACTGCTGCTACTGTTGCTACTGCTGCTAGTACTACTGCTACTACTGCTACTACTACTGCTAGTGCTACTGCTGCTACTGCTACTTTTACTACTACTACTACTAGTGCTGCTACTACTGCTGCTACTGCTACTGTTACTACTGCTACTTCTACTGCTACTACTCCTACTAGTGCTACTGCTGCTACTGCTGCTGCTACTGCTGCTGCTACTGCTACTACTACTACTACTACTACTACTACTACTACTACTACTACTACTACTACTACTACTACTACTACTACTACTACTGCTGCTACTGCTACTACTACTGCTACTGCTACTACTGTTGCTACGACTACTACTGCTGCTACTACTACTACTAGTAATACTGCTGCTACTGTTGCTACTGCTGCTAGTACTACTGCTACTACTGCTACTACTACTGCTAGTGCTACTGCTGCTACTGCTACTTTTACTACTACTACTACTACTAGTGCTGCTACTACTACTGCTACTGCTACTACTGCTACTGTTACTACTGCTACTTCTACTGCTACTACTCCTACTAGTGCTACTGCTACTACCGCTACTGCTACTACTACTACTACTACCGCTACTGCTACTACTACTACTACTACTACTACTACTGCTAGTGCTACTACTACTACTAGTACTACTACTACTACTACTACTACTACTACTACTACTACTACTACGAGTACTACCGCTACTACTGCTGCTACCGTTGCTACTGCTTCTACTACTACTGCTAATACTGCTACTACTACTGCTACTGCTACTACTCCTGCTACTGCTACTACTACTACTGCTACAACTACTACTAGTACTACTACTACTCCTACTACTGCTACTGCTACTACTGCTACTACGACTACTACTGCTGCTGCTACTAGTGCTACTACTGCTGCTACTACTACTAGTAATACTGCTACTACTGCTGCTGCTACTGTTGCTACTGCTGCTAGTACTACTGCTACTACTGCTACTACTACTGCTAGTGCTACTGCTGCTACTTCTACTTTTACTACTACTGCTGCTTGTGCTGCTACTACTACTGCTACTGCTGCTACTGCTACTGTTACTACTGCTACTTCTACTGCTACTACTCCTACTACTGCTACTGTTGCTACTACTGTTGCTACTGCTACTACTACTGCTGCTGCTACTACTGTTACTACTTCTACTACTAGTACAGCTACTACTACTTCTGCTACTACTCCTACTACTACTCCTGCTACTACTACTGCTATAGTTACTACTACTACTGCTACTGCTATTGCCACTACTACTCCTGCTACTACTCCAGCTACTGCTACTACTCCTGCTACTGCTCCTCCTACTACTGCTGCTACTACTACTACTACTACTACTACTACTACTACTACTACTGCCAGTGCTACTACTACTACTGCTGCTAGTGCTACTACTACTACTGCTGCTGCTACTGTTGCTAGTACTACTACTACTACTACTACTACTACTGCTGCTGCTACTGCTACTACTACTAATACTGCTGCTACTGGTACTACTACTGCTGCTACTACTACTAGTACTATTGCTACTACTGTTGCTACTGTTGCTACTGCTGCTACTACTACTGCTACTACTCCTACTACTACTGCTACTGCTACAACAACTACTGCTACTACTACTAGTACTACTACTACTACTGCTACTGCTACTGCTACTGCTACTACTGCTACTACTACTACTGCTACTGCTGCTGCTACTACTACTACTACTATTTCTACTGCTACTACTGTTGCTACTGTTGCTACTACTTCTACTACTACTGCTACCACTGCTACTACTACTGCTAGTGCTACTACTCCTGCTACTGCTACTACTACTGCTACAAAAACAACAACTACTAGTAGTACTACTACTACTCCTACTACTGCTACTACTGCTACTACGACTACTACTGCTGCTGCTACTGCTGCTACTACTACTACTACTAGTAATACTGCTACTACTGCTGCTACTGTTGCTACTGCTGCTAGTACTACTGGTACTACTGCTACTACTACTGCTAGTGCTACTGCTGCTACTGCTACTTTTACTACTACTACTGCTAGTGCTGCTACTACTACTGCTACTGCTGCTACTACTACTGTTACTACTGCTACTTCTACTGCTACTACTCCTACTACTACTACTGCTACTACTCCTGCTACTGCTCCTACTACTGCTGCTACTACTACTGCTCCTGCTAATGCTACTACTACTACTACTACTGCTGCTGCTACTGCTACTACTGCTACTGCTACTACCGCTACTTCTACTTCTACTACTACTGCTACTACTACTGCTACTAGTACTACTGCTACTACTATTACTACTACTGCTACTACTGCTCCTACTACTACTGCTACTACTGCTGCTACTACTACTGCTTCTACTACTACTACTACTACTACTACTACTACTACTACTACTACTACTGCTGCTACTACTGCTGCTACTAATGGTACAACTGTTGGTACTACTGCTGCTACGACTACTGCCACTACTACTGCTACTAATACTTCTGCTACTACTTCTGCTACTACTCCTGCTACTGCTACTGCTATTGTTACTACTACTACTACTGCTGCCACTACTCCTGCTACTGCTACTACTCCTGCTACTGCACCTACTACTGCTGCTACTACTATAGCTCCTGCTAATGCTACTACTACTACTACTACTACAACTACTACTGCTAGTGCTACTACTTCTACTGCTACTACCGCTACTTCTACTTCTACTAC
>OV702288.1:322350440-322357940 GCA_916181665.1 Avena sativa
TACTGCAACTACTGCTACTGCTACTGCTACAACTGCTACTACTACTACTACTGTTGCTGCTACTGCTGCTACTACTAGTACTAGTACTAATGCTACTATTCCTGCTACTGTTGCTACTGCTGCTACTACTACTGCTACTACAACTGCTAGTGCTACTTCTCCTGCTACTGCTACTACTACTGCTACAACAACAACTACTACTACTACTACTACTACTACTGTTGCTACTTCTACTTCTACTACTGCTACTACTGCTACTGCTGCTACTGCTACTACTACTACTACTACTACTACTGCTGCTGCTACTCCTACTACTACAACTGCTACTACTACTTATGCTACTACTACTTCTGCTACTCCTACTACTGCTACTGCAATTGTTACTACTACTACTGCTACTGCTATTGCCACTACTACTGCTACTACTCCTTCTACTGCTACTACTCCTGCTACTGCTCCTCCTACTGCTGCTACTACTACTGCTCCTGCTACTACTACTACTACTGCTAGTGCTACTACTGCTACTGCTACTACTGCAACTTCACTTCTACTACTACTACTCCTACTACTACTCCTACTACTACTACTACTACTACTACTACTACTACTACTGCTGCTACTACTACTCCTAATACTACTCCTACTACTACTACTACTACTACTACTACTACTACTACTAGTGCTACTACTGCTAATGCTACTACTACAACTTCACTTCTACTACTACTACTCCTACTACTAGTCCTACTACTACTACTGCTGCTGCTACTACTACTACTACTACTACTACTACTACTCCTCCTCCTCCTCCTACTACTACTACTACTACTACTGCTACTACTACTACTACTGCTAGTGCTACTACTGCTACTGCTACTACTGCAACTTCACTTCTACTACTACTCCTACTACTACTCCTCCTCCTCCTCCTCCTCCTCCTACTACTACTACTACTACTACTGCTGCTGCTAGTGTTACTACTGCTACTGCTACTACTACAACTTCACTTCTACTACTACTACTCCTACTACTACTCCTACTACTACTACTACTACTACTACTACTACTACTACTACTACTACTACTACTACTACTATTGCTGCTGCTGCTGCTACTACTGCTATTGCTGGTACTGCTGCTACTACTACTTCTACTACTACTGCTACTGCTAGTGCTACTGCTACTACTACAACTATTGCTACCACTTCTACTACTACTGCTACTACTACTGCTGCTACTACTACTGCTACTCCTGCTACTTCTACTACTCCTGCTACTGCTCCTCCTACTACTGCTACTACTACTTCTCATGCTACTGCTAGTGCTACTACTAATACTACTACTACTACTACTAATACTACTACTACTACTACTGCTACTACTACTTCTACTAATGCTATTACTACTAGTCCTCCTGCTCCTCCTCCTCCTCCTACTACTACTACTACTACTACTACTACTGCTGCTGCTGCTACTACTGCTGCTACTGTTGCTACTACTGCTACTACTAGTGCTACTACTGCTACTACTACTGCTACTGCTCCTGCTACTGCTACAACTACTACTACTGCTGCTACTGCTACTACTCCTACTGCTACTACTGCTACTACTACTACTCCTACTACTACTACTACTCCTACTACTACTACTACTGTTGGTACTACTGCTGCTGCTACGACTACTGCCACTACTACTGCTACTACTACTTCTGCTACCACTCCTGCTACTACTCCTGCTACTGCTACTGCTATTATTACTACTACTACTGCTACTGCTTTTGCCACTACTACTGCTGCTACTACTCCTGCTATTGCTACTACTCCTGGTACTGCTGCTACTACTGCTGCTACTACTACTGCTCCTGCTACTGCTACTACTACTACTACTGCTACTGCTACTACTACTACTACTGCTGCTACCACTACTACTACTTCTGCTACTATTAGTACTACTACAAGTAATACTGCTACTACTTCTACTACTACTACTACTACTACTATTGCTACTACTGCTACTACTCCTCCTCCTACTCCTACTCCTCCTCCTCCTCCTACTACTACTACTACTAGTACTACTGGTACTACTGCTGCTACTGTTGCTATTGCTGCTACTACTGCTGCTACTACTACTGCTACTGTTCCTGCTACTGCTACTACTACTGCTACAACTACTACTACTACTGCTACTACTACTGCTACAACTGCTACTACTACTACTACTACTGTTGCTGCTACTGCTGCTACTACTTCTGCTACTACTAGTACTAATGCTACTATTCCTGCTACTGTTGCTACTACTGTTACTACTACTGCTACTACTACTGCTAGTGCTACTGCTCCTGCTACTGCTACTACTACTGCTGCAACAACTACTACTACTACTACTACTGCTACTGCTACTGTTGGTACTTCTACTACTACTGCTGCTACTACTGCTACTGCTGCTGCTACTGCTACTACTACTACTACTACTACTGCTGCTGCTGCTACTACTACTGCTGCTACTTCTACACTACTACTGCTACTACTAATTCTGCTACTACTACTTATGCTACTCCTACTACTGCTACTGCAATTGTTACTACTACTGCTACTGCTAGTGCCACTACTACTGCTACTACTCCTTCTACTGCTACTACTCCTGCTACTGCTCCTCCTACTGCTGCTACTACTACTGCTCCTGCTACTACTACTACTACTACTACTACTACTACTACTACTACTACTGATGCTAGTGCTACTACTGCTACTGCTACTACTGCAACTTCACTTCTACTGCTACTACTACTGCTCCTACTACTGCTGCTACTACTACTACTACTACTACTGCTAGTGCTACTACTGCTACTGCTACTACTACTTCTACTTCTACTACTCCTACTACTCCTCCTCCTCCTCCTCCTCCTCCTACTACTACTACTACTACTACTACTACTACTCCTATTGCTACTACTGCTACTACTCCTACTACTACTGCTACTACTGCTACTACTGCTGCTACTACTACTACTACTACTACTACCGCTGCTACTACTACAACTTCTGCTACTACTACTACTACTAGTACTACTGCTACTACTGCGGCTACTGTTGCTACTGCTGCTACTACTACTGCTACTACTACTGCTACTGCTACTTCTCCTGCTACTGCTACTACTACTTCTACAACTACTACTACTAATACCACTACTGCTACTACTGCTACTTCTACTGCTACTGCTGCTACTACTGCTACTACAGCTGCTACTACTACTATTGCTACTACTGCTACTGCTACTACTCCTCCTCCTACTACTACTCCTGCTACTACTACTACTAGTACTACTGGTACTATTGCTGCTACTGTTGCTACTGCTACTACTACTACTGCTACTGCTACTGCTCCTGCTACTGCTACTACTACTGCTACAACTACTACTACTACTGCAACTACTGCTACTGCTACTGCTACAACTGCTACTACTACTACTACTACTGTTGCTGCTACTGCTGCTACTACTAGTACTAGTACTAATGCTACTATTCCTGCTACTGTTGCTACTACTGCTACTACTACTGCTACTACTACTGCTAGTGCTACTGCTCCTGCTACTGCTACTGCTACTACTACTGCTACAACAACAACTACTACTACTACTGCTACTACTACTGTTGCTACTTCTACTGCTACTACTGCTACTGCTGCTACTGCTACTATTACTACTACTACTGCTGCTGCTACTGCTACTACTACAACTGCTACTACTACTTCTTCTACTACTACTTCTGCTACTCCTACTACTGCTACTGCAATTGTTACTACTACTGCTACTGCTATTGCCACTACTACTGCTACTACTCCTTCTACTGCTACTACTCCTTCTACTGCTCCTCCTACTGCTGCTACTACTACTGCTCCTGCTACTACTACTACTACTGCTAGTGCTACTACTGCTACTGCTACTACTGCAACTTCACTTCTACTACTACTACTCCTACTACTACTCCTCCTACTACTACTACTACTACTGCTACTACTACTACTACTACTACTACTACTACTACTACTACTACTACTACTACTACTACTACTACTACTACTACTGCTAGTGCTACTACTGCTACTGCTACTACTACAACTTCACTTCTACTACTACTACTCCTACTACTACTCCTACTACTACTACTACTACTACTACTACTACTACTACTACTACTACTGCTGCTGCTACTACTACTACTACTACTACTCCTACTCCTACTACTACTACTACTGCTACTACTACTACTACTACTGCTAGTGCTACTACTGCTACTGCTACTACTGCAACTTCACTTCTACTACTACTACTACTCCTACTACTACTCCTCCTCCTCCTACTACTACAACAACTACTACTACTACTACTACTACTACTACTGCTGCTGCTAGTGCTACTACTGCTACTGCTACTACTGCAACTTCACTTCTACTACTACTACTCCTACTACTACTCCTCCTACTACTACTACTACTACTACTACTACTGCTGCTGCTGCTGCTGCTACTACTGCTATTGCTGCTACTGCTGCTACTACTACTTCTACTACTACTGCTACTGCTACTGCTACTGCTACTACTACAACTATTGCTACCACTTCTACTACTACTGCTACTACTACTGCTGCTACTACTACTGCTACTCCTGCTACTTCTACTACTCCTGCTACTGCTCCTCCTACTACTGCTACTACTACTTCTCATGTTACTGCTAGTGCTACTACTAATACTACTACTACTACTTCTACTACTACTACTACTGCTACTGCTACTTCTACTAATGCTACTACTACTAGTCCTCCTGCTCCTCCTCCTCCTACTACTACTACTACTACTACTATTACTGCTGCTGCTACTACTGCTGCTACTGTTGCTACTGCTGCTACTACTAGTGCTACTACTGCTACTACTACTGCTACTCCTCCTGCTACTGCTACAACTACTACTACTGCTGCTACTGCTGCTACTGCTACTGCTACTACTGCTACTACTGCTACTACTACTACTACTACTCCTCCTCCTACTACTACTACTATTGTTGGTACTACTGCTGCTGCTACGACTACTGCCACTACTACTGCTACTACTACTTCTGCTACCACTCCTGCTACTACTCCTGCTACTGCTACTGCTATTGTTACTACTACTACTGCTACTGCTATTGCCACTACTACTGCTGCTACTACTCCTGCTATTGCTACTACTCCTGGTACTGCTGCTACTACTCCTGCTACTACTACTGCTCCTGCTACTTCTACTACTACTACTACTGCTACTGCTACTACTACTACTGCTGCTACCACTACTACTACTTCTGCTACTATTAGTACTACTACTAGTAATACTGCTACTACTGCTACTACTACTACTACTACTACTACTACTACTACTACTACTACTACTACTACTACTACTACTACTACTACTACTACTACTATTGCTACTACTGCTACTACTCCTCCTCCTCCTCCTCCTCGTACTACTACTACTACTGCTACCACTACTAGTACTACTGCTAGTGCTACTACTGCTACTGCTACTACTACTTCTACTTCTACTACTCCTACTACTCCTCCTCCTCCTCCTACTACTACTACTACTACTACTACTACTACTACTACTACTCCTATTGCTACTACTGCTACTACTCCTACTACTACTGCTACTACTGCTACTACTGCTACTACTACTACTAGTACCGCTGCTACTACTACAACTTCTGATACTACTACTAGTACTACTAGTACTACTGCTACTACTGCGGCTACTGTTGCTACTGCTGCTACTACTACTGCTACTACTACTGCTACTGCTACTTCTCCTGCTACTGCTACTACTACTTCTACAACTACTACTACTAATACCGCTACTGCTACTACTGCTACTTCTACTGCTACTCCTGCTACTACTGCTACTACAGCTGCTACTACTACTATTGCTACTACTGCTACTGCTACTACTCCTCCTACTACTACTCCTGCTACTACTACTACTAGTACTACTGGTACTACTGCTGCTAATGTTGCTACTGCTGCTACTACTACTGCTACTGCTACTGCTCCTGCTACTGCTACTACTACTGCTACAACTACTACTACTACTGCAACTACTGCTACTGCTACTGCTACAACTGCTACTACTACTACTACTGTTGCTGCTACTGCTGCTACTACTTCTGCTACTACTAGTACTAGTACTAATGCTACTATTCCTGCTACTGTTGCTACTGCTGCTACTACTACTGCTACTACTACTGCTAGTGCTACTGCTCCTGCTACTGCTACTACTACTGCTACAACAACAACTACTACTACTACTACTACTACTACTACTGCTCCTGTTGCTACTTCTACTGCTACTACTGCTACTGCTGCTACTGCTACTACTACTACTACTGCTGCTGCTACTGCTACTACTACAACTGCTACTACTACTTCTGCTACTACTACTTCTGCTACTCCTACTAATGCTACTGCAATTGTTACTACTACTACTGCTACTGCTATTGCCACTACTACTGCTACTACTCCTTCTACTGCTACTACTCCTGCTACTGCTCCTCCTACTGCTGCTACTACTACTGCTCCTGCTACTACAACTACTACTGGTAGTGCTAGTACTGCTACTGCTACTACTGCAACTTCACTTCTACTACTACTACTCCTACTACTACTCCTACTACTACTACTACTACTGCTGCTACTACTACTCCTACTACTACTCCTACTCCTACTACTACTACTGCTAGTGCTACTACTGCTACTGCTACTACTACAACTTCACTTCTACTACTACTACTCCTACTACTACTCCTACTACTACTACTACTACTACTACTACTACTACTACTACTACTACTACTGCTGCTAGTGCTACTACTGCTACTGCTACTACTACTTCTACTTCTACTACTCCTACTACTCCTCCTCCTCCTCCTCCTACTACTACTACTACTACTACTCCTATTGCTACTACTGCTACTACTCCTACTACTACTGCTACTACTGCTACTACTGCTACTACTACCGCTGCTACTACTACAACTTCTGCTACTACTACTACTACTAGTACTACTGCTACTACTGCGGCTACTGTTGCTACTGCTGCTACTACTACTGCTACTGCTACTTCTCCTGCTACTGCTACTACTACTTCTACAACTACTACTACTAATACCGCTACTGCTACTACTACTACTTCTACTGCTACTGCTGCTACTACTGCTACTACCGCTGCTACTACTACTATTGCTACTACTACTACTGCTACTACTCCTCCTCCTACAACTACTCCTGCTACTACTACTACTAGTACTACTGGTACTACTGCTGCTACTGTTGCTACTGCTGCTACTACTACTGCTACTGCTACTGCTCCTGCTACTGCTACTACTACTGCTACAACTACTACTACTACTGCAACTACTGCTACTGCTACTGCTACAACTGCTACTACTACTACTACTAGTGTTGCTGCTACTGC
>OV702288.1:322362940-322370440 GCA_916181665.1 Avena sativa
CTTCACTTCTACTACTACTACTACTCCTCCTCCTACTACTACTACTACTACTGCTACTAGTGCTACTACTGCTACTGCTACTACTGCAACTTCACTTCTACTACTACTACTCCTACTACTACTCCTACTACTACTACTACTACTACTACTGCTGCTGCTGCTACTACTGCTATTGCTGCTACTGCTGCTACTGCTCCTACTACCACTTCTACTACTACTGCTACTACTACTGCTGCTACTACTACTGCTACTCCTGCTACTTCTACTACTCCTGCTACTGCTCCTCCTACTACTGCTACTACTACTTCTCATGCTACTGCTAGTGCTACTACTACTACTACTACTACTACTACTACTACTACTACTACTACTACTACTACTACTACTACTACTACTACTGCTAGTGCTACTACTGCTACTGCTACTACTACAACTTCACTTCTACTACTACTACTCCTACTACTACTCCTACTACTACTACTACTACTACTACTACTACTACTGCTACTACTACTACTACTACTCCTACTACTACTACTACTACTACTACTACTACTCATACTACTACTACTACTACTACTACTGCTAGTGCTACTACTGCTACTGCTACTACTGCAACTTCACTTCTACTACTACTACTCCTACTACTACTCCTCCTCCTCCTCCTCCTACTACTACTACTACTACTACTACTACTACTACTACTACTGCTGCTGCTAGTGCTACTACTGCTACTGCTACTACTGCAACTTCACTTCTACTACTACTACTCCTACTACTACTCCTACTACTACTACTACTACTACTACTGCTACTACTACTACTACTACTACTACTACTACTACTACTACTACTCCTACTACTACTACTACTACTACTACTACTGCTACTACTACTACTACTACTACTACTACTACTACTACTACTACTACTACTGCTAGTGCTACTACTGCTACTGCTACTACTGCAAGCTCACTTCTACTACTACTACTACTCCTACTACTAATCCTCCTCCTCCTCCTCCTCCTACTACTACTACTACTACTACTGCTGCTGCTGCTAGTGCTACTACTTCTACTGCTACTACTGCAACTTCACTTCTACTACTACTACTCCTACTACTGCTACTGCAATTATTACTACTACTACTGCTACTGCTATTGCCACTACTACTTCTACTACTCCTTCTACTTCTACTACTCCTTCTACTACTACTACTACTACTACTACTACTACTACTACTGCTACTGCTACTACTGCAACTTCACTTCTACTACTACTACTCCTACTACTACTCCTCCTCCTACTACTACTACTACTACTACTGCTAGTGCTACTACTTCTACTGCTACTACTGCAACTTCACTTCTACTACTACTACTCCTACTACTGCTACTGCAATTGTTACTACTACTACTGCTACTGCTATTGCCACTACTACTGCTACTACTCCTTCTACTGCTACTACTCCTGCTACTGCTCCTCCTACTGCTGCTACTACTACTGCTCCTGCTACTACTACTACTACTACTACTACTACTACTACTACTGCTACTGCTACTACTGCTACTGCTACTACTGCAACTTCACTTCTACTACTACTACTCCTACTACTACTACTACTACTACTGCTGCTACTACTACTCCTACTACTACTACTACTACTACTACTCCTACTACTACTGCTAGTGCTACTACTGCTACTGCTACTACTACAACTTCACTTCTACTACTACTACTACTCCTACTACTACTCCTACTACTACTACTACTACTACTACTGCTGCTACTACTAGTACTACTACTACTACTCCTACTCCTACTACTACTACTACTACTACTACTACTACTACTACTACTACTACTACTACTACTACTGCTAGTGCTACTACTGCTACTGCTACTACTGCAACTTCACCTGCTACTGCTACTACTACTCCTCCTCCTACTACTACTACTACTACTACTACTGCTACTAGTGCTACTACTGCTACTGCTACTACTGCAACTTCACTTCTACTACTACTACTCCTACTACTACTACTACTACTACTACTACTACTACTACTACTACTACTACTACTGCTGCTGCTGCTACTACTGCTATTGCTGCTACTACTGCTACTGCTCCTACTACCACTTCTACTACTACTGCTACTACTACTGCTGCTACTACTACTGCTACTCCTGCTACTTCTACTACTCCTGCTACTGCTCCTCCTACTACTGCTACTACTACTTCTCATGCTACTGCTAGTGCTACTACTAATACTACTACTACTACTACTACTACTACTACTACTACTACTACTACTACTGCTAGTGCTACTACTGCTACTGCTACTACTACAACTTCACTTCTACTACTACTACTCCTACTACTACTCCTACTACTACTACTACTACTACTACTACTACTACTGCTGCTGCTACTACTACTACTACTACTCCTACTACTACTACTACTACTACTACTACTACTACTACTCATACTACTACTACTACTACTGCTAGTGCTACTACTGCTACTGCTACTACTGCAACTTCACTTCTACTACTACTACTCCTACTACTACTCCTCCTCCTTCTACTACTACTACTACTACTACTACTACTACTACTACTACTACTACTACTACTACTACTGCTGCTAGTGCTACTACTGCTACTGCTACTACTGCAACTTCACTTCTACTACTACTACTCCTACTACTACTCCTACTACTACTACTACTACTACTACTACTACTGCTGCTGCTACTACTACTACTACTACTACTACTACTACTGCTAGTGCTACTACTGCTACTGCTACTACTGCAAGCTCACTTCTACTACTACTACTACTCCTACTACTAATCCTCCTCCTCCTCCTCCTCCTACTACTACTACTACTACTACTACTACTACTGCTGCTGCTGCTAGTGCTACTACTTCTACTGCTACTACTGCAACTTCACTTCTACTACTACTACTCCTACTACTGCTACTGCAATTATTACTACTACTACTGCTACTGCTATTGCCACTACTACTTCTACTACTCCTTCTACTGCTACTACTCTTGCTACTGCTCCTCCTACTGCTGCTACTACTACTGCTCCTGCTACCACTACTACTACTACTGCTAATACTACTACTGCTACTGCTACTACTGCAACTTCAGTTCTACTACTACTACTCCTACTCCTACTCCTACTACTACTACTACTACTACTGCTGCTAGTGCTACTACTTCTACTACTACTACTGCAACTTCACTTCTACTACTACTACTCCTACTACTGCTACTGCAATTGTTACTACTACTACTGCTACTGCTATTGCCACTACTACTGCTACTACTCCTTCTACTGCTACTACTCCTGCTACTGCTCCTCCTACTGCTGCTACTACTACTGCTCCTGCTACTACTACTACTACTACTACTACTACTACTACTACTACTACTACTGCTAGTGCTACTACTGCTACTGCTACTACTGCAACTTCACTTCTACTACTACTACTCCTACTACTACTACTACTACTACTACTACTGCTGCTACTACTACTCCTACTACTACTCCTACTACTACTACTACTACTACTACTACTCCTACTACTACTGCTAGTGCTACTACTGCTACTGCTACTACTACAACTTCACTTCTACTACTACTACTCCTACTACTACTCCTACTACTACTACTACTACTACTACTGCTGCTACTACTAGTACTACTACTACTACTCCTACTCCTACTACTACTACTACTACTACTACTACTGCTACTACTACTACTACTACTACTGCTAGTGCTACTACTGCTACTGCTACTACTGCAACTTCACTTCTACTACTACTACTACTCCTCCTCCTCCTCCTACTACTACTACTACTACTGCTACTAGTGCTACTACTGCTACTGCTACTACTGCAACTTCACTTCTACTACTACTACTCCTACTACTACTCCTACTACTACTACTACTACTACTACTGCTGCTGCTGCTACTACTGCTATTGCTGCTACTGCTGCTACTGCTCCTACTACCACTTCTACTACTACTGCTACTACTACTGCTGCTACTACTACTGCTACTCCTGCTACTTCTACTACTCCTGCTACTGCTCCTCCTACTACTGCTACTACTACTTCTCATGCTACTGCTAGTGCTACTACTACTACTACTACTACTACTACTACTACTACTACTACTGCTAGTGCTACTACTGCTACTGCTACTACTACAACTTCACTTCTACTACTACTACTCCTACTACTACTCCTACTACTACTACTACTACTACTACTACTACTACTACTGCTACTACTACTACTACTACTACTCATACTACTACTACTACTACTACTACTGCTAGTGCTACTACTGCTACTGCTACTACTGCAACTTCACTTCTACTACTACTACTCCTACTACTACTCCTCCTCCTCCTCCTACTACTACTACTACTACTACTACTACTACTACTACTACTACTACTACTACTACTGCTGCTAGTGCTACTACTGCTACTGCTACTACTGCAACTTCACTTCTACTACTACTACTCCTACTACTACTCCTACTACTACTACTACTACTACTACTACTGCTACTACTACTACTACTACTACTACTACTACTACTACTACTACTACTACTACTGCTAGTGCTACTACTGCTACTGCTACTACTGCAAGCTCACTTCTACTACTACTACTACTCCTACTACTAATCCTCCTCCTCCTCCTCCTACTACTACTACTACTACTACTGCTGCTGCTGCTAGTGCTACTACTTCTACTGCTACTACTGCAACTTCACTTCTACTACTACTACTCCTACTACTGCTACTGCAATTATTACTACTACTACTGCTACTGCTATTGCCACTACTACTTCTACTACTCCTTCTACTTCTACTACTCCTTCTACTACTACTACTACTACTACTACTACTACTACTACTACTGCTACTGCTACTACTGCTACTGCAACTTCACTTCTACTACTACTACTCCTACTACTACTCCTCCTCCTACTACTACTACTACTACTACTACTACTACTGCTGCTAGTGCTACTACTTCTACTGCTACTACTGCAACTTCACTTCTACTACTACTACTCCTACTACTGCTACTGCAATTGTTACTACTACTACTGCTACTGCTATTGCCACTACTACTGCTACTACTCCTTCTACTGCTACTACTCCTTCTACTGCTACTACTCCTGCTACTGCTCCTCCTACTGCTGCTACTACTACTGCTCCTGCTACTACTACTACTACTACTACTACTACTACTGCTAGTGCTACTACTGCTACTGCTACTACTGCAACTTCACTTCTACTACTACTACTCCTACTACTACTACTACTACTACTACTGCTGCTACTACTACTCCTACTACTACTACTACTACTACTACTACTGCTAGTGCTACTACTGCTACTGCTACTACTACAACTTCACTTCTACTACTACTACTCCTACTACTACTACTACTACTACTACTACTACTACTACTACTGCTGCTACTACTAGTACTACTACTACTACTCCTACTCCTACTACTACTACTACTACTACTACTACTGCTACTACTACTACTGCAACTACTGCTACTGCTACTACTACTACTGCTAGTGCTACTACTGCTACTGCTACTACTACAACTGCTACTACTACTACTGCTAGTGCTACTACTGCTACTGCTACTACTACAACTTCACTTCTACTACTACTACTACTACTACTACTACTACTACTGCTGCTACTACTACTCCTACTACTACTACTACTACTACTACTCCTACTACTACTGCTAGTGCTACTACTGCTACTGCTACTACTACAACTTCACTTCTACTACTACTACTCCTACTACTACTCCTACTACTACTACTACTACTACTACTGCTGCTACTACTAGTACTACTACTACTACTCCTACTCCTACTACTACTACTACTACTACTACTACTGCTACTACTACTACTACTACTACTACTACTACTACTACTACTACTGCTAGTGCTACTACTGCTACTGCTACTACTGCAACTTCACTTCTAATACTACTACTACTCCTCCTCCTCCTACTACTACTACTACTACTGCTACTAGTGCTACTACTGCTACTGCTACTACTGCAACTTCACTTCTACTACTACTACTCCTACTACTACTCCTACTACTACTACTACTACTACTACTACTGCTGCTGCTGCTACTACTGCTATTGCTGCTACTACTGCTACTGCTCCTACTACCACTTCTACTACTACTGCTACTACTACTGCTGCTACTACTACTGCTACTCCTGCTACTTCTACTACTCCTGCTACTGCTCCTCCTACTACTGCTACTACTACTTCTCATGCTACTGCTAGTGCTACTACTAATACTACTACTACTACTACTACTACTACTACTACTACTACTACTACTGCTAGTGCTACTACTGCTACTGCTACTACTACAACTTCACTTCTACTACTACTACTCCTACTACTACTCCTACTACTACTACTACTACTACTACTACTACTGCTGCTACTACTACTACTACTACTCCTACTACTACTACTACTACTACTACTACTACTACTACTACTCATACTACTACTACTACTACTGCTAGTGCTACTACTGCTACTGCTACTACTGCAACTTCACTTCTACTACTACTACTCCTACTACTACTCCTCCTCCTACTACTACTACTACTACTACTACTACTACTACTACTACTACTACTACTACTGCTAGTGCTACTACTGCTACTGCTACTACTGCAACTTCACTTCTACTACTACTACTCCTACTACTACTCCTACTACTACTACTACTACTACTACTATTGCTGCTGCTACTACTACTAATACTACTACTACTACTACTACTACTACTGCTAGTGCTACTACTGCTACTGCTACTACTGCAAGCTCACTTCTACTACTACTACTACTCCTACTACTAATCCTCCTCCTCCTCCTCCTCCTCCTACTACTACTACTACTACTACTACTGCTGCTGCTAGTGCTACTACTTCTACTGCTACTACTGCAACTTCACTTCTACTACTACTACTCCTACTACTGCTACTGCAATTATTACTACTACTACTGCTACTGCTATTGCCACTACTACTTCTACTACTCCTTCTACTGCTACTACTCCTGCTACTGCTCCTCCTACTGCTGCTACTACTACTGCTCCTGCTACCACTACTACTACTACTACTGCTAATACTACTACTTCTACTGCTACTACTGCAACTTCAGTTCTACTACTACTACTCCTACTCCTACTCCTACTACTACTACTACTACTGCTGCTACTACTACTCCTACTACTACTACTCCTACTACTACTACTACTACTACTACTACTACTACTACTACTGCTAGTGCTATTACTGCTACTGCTACTACTACAACTTCACTTCTACTACTACTCCTACTATTACTCCTCCTACTACTACTACTGCTGCTGTTACTACTAC
>OV702288.1:322375440-322380440 GCA_916181665.1 Avena sativa
CTACTACTCCTACTACTACTACTACTACTACTACTACTACTACTACTACTACTACTACTGCTAGTGCTACTACTGCTACTACTACAACTTCACTTCTACTACTACTACTCCTACTACTACTCCTACTACTACTACTACTACTACTACTACTACTACTACTACTACTCCTACTACTACTGCTACTACTACTACTACTACTGCTAGTGCTACTACTGCTACTGCTACTACTACTTCTACTTCTACTACTCCTACTCCTCCTCCTCCTCCTCCTCCTCCTACTACTACTACTACTACTACTACTCCTATTGCTACTACTGCTACTACTCCTACTACTACTGCTACTACTGCTACTACTACTACTACTACTACTACTATCGCTGCTACTACTACAACTTCTGCTACTACTACTACTAGTACTACTGCTACTACTGCGGCTACTGTTGCTACTGCTGCTACTACTACTGCTACTGCTACTTCTCCTGCTACTACTACTACTACTTCTACAACTACTACTACTAATACCGCTACTACTACTACTACTACTTCTACTGCTACTACTACTACTACTACAGCTGCTACTACTACTATTGCTACTACTGCTACTGCTACTACTCCTCCTACTACTACTCCTGCTACTACTACTACTGGTACTACTGCTACTGTTGCTACTGCTGCTACTACTACTGCTACTGCTACTGCTCCTGCTACTGCTACTACTACTGCTACAACTACTACTACTACTGCAACTACTGCTACTGCTACTGCTACAACTGCTACTACTACTACTACTGTTGCTGCTACTTCTGCTACTACTTCTGCTACTACTAGTACTAGTACTAATGCTACTATTCCTGCTACTGTTGCTACTGCTCCTGCTACTGCTACTGCTCCTGCTACTGCTACTTCTACTAATGCTACTACTACTAGTCCTCCTACTCCTCCTCCTCCTCCTCCTCCTACTACTACTACTACTACTACTACTACTACTACTATTGCTGCTGCTACTACTGCTGCTACTGTTGCTACTGCTGCTACTACTAGTGCTACTACTGCTACTACTACTGCTACTGCTCCTGCTACTGCTACAACTACTACTACTACTGCTGCTACTGCTGCTACTGCTACTGCTACTACTGCTACTACTGCTACTACTGCTACTACTGCTATTACTACTACTACTACTACTACTACTACTACTACTACTACTACTACTGTTGGTACTACTGCTGCTGCTACGACTACTGCCACTACTACTGCTACTACTACTTCTGCTACCACTCCTGCTACTACTCCTGCTACTGCTACTGCTATTGTTACTACTACTACTGCTACTGCTATTGCCACTACTACTGCTGCTACTACTCCTGCTATTGCTACTACTCCTGGTACTGCTGCTACTACTGCTGCTACTACTACTGCTCCTGCTACTGCTACTACTACTACTACTGCTACTGCTACTACTACTACTACTGCTGCTACCACTACTACTACTTCTGCTACTATTAGTACTACTACTAGTAATACTGCTACTACTGCTACTACTACTACTACTACTACTACTATTGCTACTACTGCTACTCCTCCTCCTCCTCCTACTACTACTACTACTACTACTACTACTACTGCTACCACTACTACTACTACTGCTAGTGCTACTACTGCTACTGCTACTACTACTACTACTTCTACTTCTACTACTCCTACTACTCCTCCTCCTCCTACTACTACTACTACTACTACTACTCCTCCTATTGCTACTACTGCTACTACTCCTACTACTACGGCTACTACTGCTACTACTGCTACTACTACTACTACTACTACTACTACCGCTGCTACTACTACAACTTCTGCTACTACTATTACTACTACTAGTACTACTGCTACTACTGCGGCTACTGTTGCTACTGCTGCTACTACTATTGCTACTACTACTGCTACTGCTACTTCTCCTGCTACTGCTACTACTACTTCTACAACTACTACTACTAATACCGCTACTGCTACTACTGCTACTTCTACTGCTACTGCTGCTACTACTGCTACTACAGCTGCTACTACTACTATTGCTACTACTGCTACTGCTACTACTCCTCCTCCTACTACTCCTCCTGCTACTACTACTACTAGTACTACTGGTACTAATGCTGCTACTGTTGCTACTGCTGCTACTATTACTGCTACTGCTACTGCTCCTGCTACTGTTACTACTACTGCTACAACTACTACTACTACTGCTACTACTGCTACTACTACTGCTACTACTACTTCTAGTGCTACTGCTCCTGCTACTGCTACTACTACTGCTACAACAACAACTACTACTACTACTACTACTACTGCTACTGCTACTGTTGCTACTTCTACTGCTACTACTGCTACTACTGCTACTGCTGCTAGTGCTACTACTACTACTACTGCTGCTGCTACTGCTACTACTACAACTGCTACTACTACTTCTGCTACTACTACTTCTGCTACTCCTACTACTGCTACTGCTATTGTTACTACTACTACTACTGCTACTGCTATTGCCACTACTACTGCTACTACTCCTTCTACTGCTACTACTCCTGCTACTGCTCCTCCTACTGCTGCTACTACTACTGCTCCTGCTACTACTACTACTACTACTACTACTACTACTACTACTACTACTACTACTACTACTACTACTACTACTACTACTACTAGTGCTACTACTTCTACTGCTACTACTGCAACTTCACTTCTACTACTACTACTCCTACTACTACTACTACTACTACTACTACTACTACTACTACTACTACTACTACTGCTACTACTACTCCTACTACTACTCCTACTACTACTACTACTACTACTACTACTACTGCTAGTGCTACTACTGCTACTGCTACTACTACAACTTCACTTCTAATACTACTACTCCTACTACTACTCCTACTACTACTACTACTACTACTACTACTACTACTGCTACTACTACTACTACTACTACTACTACTGCTAGTGCTACTACTGCTACTGCTACTACTACTTCTACTTCTACTACTCCTACTACTCCTCCTCCTCCTCCTACTACTACTACTACTACTACTACTCCTATTGCTACTACTGCTACTACTCCTACTACTACTGCTACTACTGCTACTACTGCTACTACTGCTACTACTACTACTACCGCTGCTACTACTACAACTTCTGCTACTACTACTACTAGTACTACTGCTACTACTGCGGCTACTGTTGCTACTGCTACTACTACTACTGCTACTGCTACTTCTCCTGCTACTGCTACTACTACTTCTACAACTACTACTACTAATACCGCTACTGCTACTACTGCTACTTCTACTGCTACTGTGCTACTACTGCTACTACAGCTGCTACTACTACTATTGCTACTATTGCTACTGCTACTACTCCTACTACTACTACTACTCCTGCTACTACTACTACTAGTACTACTGGTACTACTGCTGCTACTGTTGCTACTGCTGCTACTACTACTGCTACTGCTCCTGCTACTGCTACTACTACTGCTACAACTACTACTACTGCAACTACTGCTACTGCTACTGCTACAACTGCTACTACTACTACTACTGTTGCTGCTACTTCTGCTACTACTTCTGCTACTACTAGTACTAGTACTAATGCTACTATTCCTGCTACTACTACTGCTGCTACTACTACTGCTAGTGCTACTGCTCCTGCTACTGCTACTACTACTGCTACAACAACAACTACTACTACTACTACTACTACTACTACTACTACTACTACTACTGCTACTGCTACTGTTGCTACTTCTACTGCTACTACTGCTACTACTGCTACTGCTGCTACTGCTACTACTACTGCTGCTACTGCTACTACTACAACTGCTACTACTACTTCTGCTACTACTACTTCTGCTACTGCAATTGTTACCACTACTACTGCTACTGCTATTGCCACTACTACTGCTACTACTCCTTCTACTGCTACTACTCCTGCTACTGCTCCTCCTACTGCTGCTACTACTACTGCTCCTGCTACTACTACTACTACTACTACTACTACTACTACTACTACTACTACTACTACTACTACTACTACTACTACTACTACTACTACTACTGCTAGTGCTACTACTGCTACTGCTACTACTGCAACTTCACTTCTACTACTACTACTCCTACTAATACTCCTACTACTACTACTACTACTACTACTGCTACTACTACTCCTACTACTACTCCTACTACTACTACTACTACTACTACTACTACTACTACTACTACTACTACTGCTAGTGCTACTACTGCTACTACTACAACTTCACTTCTACTACTACTACTCCTACTACTACTCCTACTACTACTACTACTACTACTACTACTACTACTACTACTGCTACTACTACTACTACTCCTGCTAGTGCTACTACTGCTACTGCTACTACTACTTCTACTTCTACTACTCCTACTACTCCTCCTCCTCCTCCTCCTCCTCCTACTACTACTACTACTACTACTCCTATTGCTACTACTGCTACTACTCCTACTACTACTGCTACTACTGCTACTACTGCTACTACTACTACTACTACTACTACTATCGCTGCTACTACTACAACTTCTGCTACTACTACTACTAGTACTACTGCTACTACTGCGGCTACTGTTGCTACTGCTGCTACTACTACTGCTACTGCTACTTCTCCTGCTACTGCTACTACTACTTCTACAACTACTACTACTAATACCGCTACTGCTACTACTACTACTTCTACTGCTACTACTACTACTACTACAGCTGCTACTACTACTATTGCTACTACTGCTACTGCTACTACTCCTCCTACTACTACTCCTGCTACTACTACTACTGGTACTACTGCTACTGTTGCTACTGCTGCTACTACTACTGCTACTGCTACTGCTCCTGCTCCTGCTACTACTACTGCTACAACTACTACTACTACTGCAACTACTGCTACTGCTACTGCTACAACTGCTACTACTACTACT
>OV702288.1:322392940-322400440 GCA_916181665.1 Avena sativa
ACTGCTGCTGCTACTGCTAGTACTACAACTGCTACTACTACTTCTGCTACTACTACTTCTGCTACTCCTACTACTGCTACTGCAATTGTTACTACTACTACTGCTACTGCTATTGCCACTACTACTGCTACTACTCCTTCTACTGCTACTACTCCTGCTACTGCTCCTCCTACTGCTGCTACTACTACTGCTCCTGCGACTACTACTACTACTACTACTACTACTACTACTACTACTACTACTACTACTACTACTACTACTGCTAGTGCTACTACTTCTACTGCTGCTACTAATACTCCTACTAATACTCCTCCTACTACTACTACTACTACTGCTACTTCACTTCTACTACTACTACTCCTACTAATACTCCTCCTCCTACTACTACTACTACTGCTACTACTACTCCTACTACTCCTACTACTACTACTACTACTACTACTACTACTACTACTACTACTACTGCTAGTGCTACTACTGCTACTGCTACTACTACAACTTCACTTCTAATACTACTACTCCTACTACTACTCCTACTACTACTACTACTACTAGTACTACTACTACTACTACTGCTACTACTACTACTACTACTACTACTACTACTACTACTACTACTACTGCTAGTGCTACTACTGCTACTGCTACTACTACTTCTACTTCTACTACTCCTACTACTCCTCCTCCTCCTCCTCCTACTACTACTACTACTACTACTACTACTCCTCCTATTGCTACTACTGCTACTACTCCTACTACTACTGCTACTACTGCTACTACTGCTACTACTGCTGCTACTACTACTACTACTACTACTACCGCTGCTACTACTACAACTTCGGCTACTACTACTACTACTAGTACTACTGCTACTACTGCGGCTACTGTTGCTACTGCTGCTACTACTACTGCTACTGCTACTTCTCCTGCTACTGCTACTACTACTTCTACAACTACTACTACTAATACCGCTACTGCTACTACTGCTACTTCTACTGCTACTGCTGCTACTACTGCTACTACAGCTGCTACTACTACTACTATTGCTACTACTGCTACTGCTACTACTCCTCCTACTACTACTACTCCTGCTACTACTACTACTAGTACTACTGGTACTACTGCTGCTACTGTTGCTACTGCTGCTACTACTACTGCTACTACTACTGCTCCTGCTACTGCTACTACTACTACTACAACTACTACTACTACTGCAACTACTGCTACTGCTACTGCTACAACTGCTACTACTACTACTACTGTTGCTGCTACTTCTGCTACTACTTCTGCTACTACTAGTACTAGTACTAATGCTACTATTCCTGCTACTGTTGCTACTGCTGCTACTACTACTGCTAGTGCTACTGCTCCTGCTACTGCTACTACTACTGCTACAACAACAACTACTACTACTACTACTACTACTACTACTACTACTACTACTACTACTACTACTGCTACTGCTACTGTTGCTACTTCTACTGCTACTACTGCTACTACTGCTACTGCTGCTACTGCTACTACTACTGCTGCTACTGCTACTACTACAACTGCTACTACTACTTCTGCTACTACTACTTCTGCTACTCCTACTACTGCTACTGCAATTGTTACTACTACTACTGCTACTGCTATTGCCACTACTACTGCTACTACTCCTTCTACTGCTACTACTCCTGCTACTGCTCCTCCTACTGCTGCTACTACTACTGCTCCTGCTACTACTACTACTACTACTACTACTACTACTACTACTACTACTACTGCTGCTAGTGCTACTCCTGCTACTGCTACTACTGCAACTTCACTTCTACTACTACTACTCCTACTAATACTCCTACTACTACTACTACTACTGCTACTACTACTCCTACGACTACTCCTACTACTACTACTACTACTACTACTACTACTACTACTACTACTACTACTGCTAGTGCTACTACTGCTACTACTACAACTTCACTTCTACTACTACTACTCCTACTACTACTCCTACTACTACTACTACTACTACTACTACTACTACTACTACTGCTACTACTACTACTACTGCTAGTGCTACTACTGCTACTGCTACTACTACTTCTACTTCTACTACTCCTACTACTCCTCCTCCTCCTCCTCCTACTACTACTACTACTACTACTACTACTACTCCTATTGCTACTACTGCTACTACTCCTACTACTACTGCTACTACTGCTACTACTATTGCTACTACTTCTACTACTGCTACTACTACTCCTCCTCCTCCTACTACTACTACTACTTCTACTACTACTACTACTGCTACTACTGTTGGTACTACTACTACTACTACTGCTACCACTACCACTACTACTACTACTGCTACTACTACTACTACTACTACTACTTCTACTACTACTACTACTGCTACCACTACTACTACTACTGCTAGTGCTACTACTGCTACTGCTACTACTACTACTTCTACTTCTACTACTCCTACTACTCCTCCTCCTCCTCCTCCTACTACTACTACTACTACTCCTATTGCTACTACTGCTACTACTCCTACTACTACGGCTACTACTGCTACTACTACTACTACTGCTACTGCTACTACTACTACTACTACTACTACTACTACTACTACTACTACCGCTGCTACTACTACAACTTCTGCTACTACTACTACTACTACTACTACTACTAGTACTACTGCTACTACTGCGGCTACTGTTGCTACTGCTGCTACTACTACTGCTACTACTACTGCTACTGCTACTTCTCCTGCTACTGCTACTACTACTTCTACAACTACTACTACTAATACCGCTACTGCTACTACTGCTACTTCTACTGCTACAGTTGCTACTACTGCTACTACAGCTACTACTACTACTACTATTGCTACTACTGCTACTGCTACTACTCCTCCTACTACTACTACTACTCCTGCTACTACTACTACTAGTACTACTGGTACTAATGCTGCTACTGTTGCTACTGCTGCTACTACTACTGCTACTGCTACTGCTCCTGCTACTGTTACTACTACTGCTACAACTACTACTACTACTGCTACTACTGCTACTACTACTGCTACTACTACTTGTAGTGCTACTGCTCCTGCTACTGCTACTACTACTACTACAACAACAACTACTACTACTACTACTACTACTACTACTACTACTACTACTACTACTACTACTACTACTACTGCTGCTACTGCTACTGTTGCTACTTCTACTGCTACTACTGCTACTACTTCTACTGCTGCTACTGCTACTACTACTACTACTGCTGCTGCTACTGCTAGTACTACAACTGCTACTACTACTTCTGCTACTACTACTTCTGCTACTCCTACTACTGCTACTGCAATTGTTACTACTACTACTGCTACTGCTATTGCCACTACTACTGCTACTACTCCTTCTACTGCTACTACTCCTGCTACTGCTCCTCCTACTGCTGCTACTACTACTGCTCCTGCGACTACTACTACTACTACTACTACTACTACTACTACTACTACTACTACTACTACTACTACTACTACTACTACTGCTAGTGCTACTACTTCTACTGCTACTACTGCAACTTCACTTCTACTACTACTACTCCTACTAATACTCCTCCTCCTACTACTACTACTACTGCTACTACTACTCCTACTACTCCTACTACTACTACTACTACTACTACTACTACTACTGCTAGTGCTACTACTGCTACTGCTACTACTACAACTTCACTTCTAATACTACTACTCCTACTACTACTCCTACTACTACTACTACTACTACTACTACTACTACTACTACTACTGCTACTACTACTACTACTACTACTACTACTACTACTGCTAGTGCTACTACTGCTACTGCTACTACTACTTCTACTTCTACTACTCCTACTACTCCTCCTCCTCCTCCTACTACTACTACTACTACTACTACTACTACTCCTCCTATTGCTACTACTGCTACTACTCCTACTACTACTGCTACTACTGCTACTACTGCTACTACTGCTGCTACTACTACTACTACTACTACCGCTGCTACTACTACAACTTCGGCTACTACTACTACTACTAGTACTACTGCTACTACTGCGGCTACTGTTGCTACTGCTGCTACTACTACTGCTACTGCTACTTCTCCTGCTACTGCTACTACTACTTCTACAACTACTACTACTAATACCGCTACTGCTACTACTGCTACTTCTACTGCTGCTGCTGCTACTACTGCTACTACAGCTGCTACTACTACTACTATTGCTACTACTGCTACTGCTACTACTCCTCCTACTACTACTACTCCTGCTACTACTACTACTAGTACTACTGGTACTACTGCTGCTACTGTTGCTACTGCTGCTACTACTACTGCTACTACTACTGCTCCTGCTACTGCTACTACTACTACTACAACTACTACTACTACTGCAACTACTGCTACTGCTACTGCTACAACTGCTACTACTACTACTACTGTTGCTGCTACTTCTGCTACTACTTCTGCTACTACTAGTACTAGTACTAATGCTACTATTCCTGCTACTGTTGCTACTGCTGCTACTACTACTGCTAGTGCTACTGCTCCTGCTACTGCTACTACTACTGCTACAACAACTACTACTACTACTACTACTACTACTACTACTACTACTACTACTACTACTACTGCTACTGCTACTGTTGCTACTTCTACTGCTACTACTGCTACTACTGCTACTGCTGCTACTGCTACTACTACTGCTGCTACTGCTACTACTACAACTGCTACTACTACTTCTGCTACTACTACTTCTGCTACTCCTACTACTGCTACTGCAATTGTTACTACTACTACTGCTACTGCTATTGCCACTACTACTGCTACTACTCCTTCTACTGCTACTACTCCTGCTACTGCTCCTCCTACTGCTGCTACTACTACTGCTCCTGCTACTACTACTACTACTACTACTACTACTACTACTACTACTACTACTGCTGCTAGTGCTACTCCTGCTACTGCTACTACTGCAACTTCACTTCTACTACTACTACTCCTACTAATACTCCTACTACTACTACTACTACTGCTACTACTACTCCTACGACTACTCCTACTACTACTACTACTACTACTACTACTACTACTACTGCTGCTAGTGCTACTACTGCTACTACTACAACTTCACTTCTACTACTTCTACTCCTACTACTACTCCTACTACTACTACTACTACTACTACTACTACTACTACTACTACTACTACTACTACTACTACTACTACTGCTACTACTACTACTACTACTGCTAGTGCTACTACTGCTACTGCTACTACTACTTCTACTTCTACTACTCCTACTACTCCTCCTCCTCCTCCTCCTACTACTACTACTACTACTACTACTCCTATTGCTACTACTGCTACTACTCCTACTACTACTGCTACTACTGCTACTACTGCTACTACTACTACTACTAGTACTACTACTACTATCGCTGCTACTACTACAACTTCTGCTACTACTACTACTATTACTACTGCTACTACTGCGGCTACTGTTGCTACTGCTGCTACTACTACTGCTACTGCTACTTCTCCTGCTACTGCTACTACTACTTCTACAACTACTACTACTAATACCGCTACTGCTACTACTACTACTTCTACTGCTACTACTACTACTACTGCTGCTACTACTACTATTGCTACTACTGCTACTGCTACTACTCCTCCTACTACTACTCCTGCTACTACTACTACTAGTACTACTGGTACTACTGCTGCTACTGTTGCTACTGCTGCTACTACTACTGCTACTGCTACTGCTCCTGCTACTGCTACTACTACTGCTACAACTACTACTACTACTGCAACTACTACTACTGCTACAACTGCTACTACTACTACTACTGTTGCTGCTACTTCTGCTACTACTTCTGCTACTACTAGTACTAGTACTAATGCTACTATTCCTGCTACTGTTGCTACTACTGCTACTACTACTGCTAGTGCTACTGCTCCTGCTACTGCTACTACTACTGCTACAACAACAACAACAAGGACTACTACTACTACTACTACTGCTACTGCTACTGCTACTGTTGCTACTTCTACTGCTACTACTGCTACTACTGCTACTGCTGCTACTGCTACTACTACTGCTGCTACTGCTACTACTACAACTGCTACTACTACTTCTGCTACTACTACTTCTGCTACTCCTACTACTGCTACTGCAATTGTTACTACTACTACTACTACTGCTACTTCTATTGCCACTACTACTGCTACTACTCCTTCTACTGCTACTACTCCTGCTACTGCTCCTCCTACTGCTGCTACTACTACTGCTCCTGCTACTACTACTACTACTACTACTACTACTACTACTACTACTACTACTACTACTACTACTACTACTACTACTACTACTGCTAGTGCTACTACTGCTACTGCTACTACTGCAACTTCACTTCTACTACTACTCCTACTACTACTACTACTACTACTACTACTACTACTACTACTACTACTACTACTACTACTACTACTACTGCTGCTACTACTGCTGCTACTACTACTCCTACTACTACTACTACTCCTACTACTACTACTACTACTACTACTACTACTACTACTACTACTACTACTACTGCTAGTGCTACTACTGCTACTGCTACTACTACAACTTCACTTCTACTACTACTCCTACTACTACTACTACTACTACTGCTGCTGCTGCTGCTACTACTACTACTACTACTCCTACTACTACTACTACTACTACTACTACTACTACTACTACTACTGCTAGTGCTACTACTGCTACTGCTACTACTGCAACTTCACTTCTACTACTACTACTCCTACTACTACTCCTCCTCCTCCTACTACTACTACTACTACTACTGCTGCTAGTGCTACTACTGCTACTGCTACTACTGCAACTTCACTTCTACTACTACTACTCCAACTACTACTCCTACTACTACTACGACTACTACTACTACTACTACTGCTGCTGCTGCTGCTGCTACTACTGCTATTGCTGCTACTGCTGCTACTGCTGCTACTACTACTTCTACTACTACTGCTACTGCTACTGCTACTGCTACTACTACAACTCTTGCTACCACTTCTACTACTACTGCTACTACTACTGCTGCTACTACTACTCCTGCTACTGCTCCTCCTACTACTTCTACTACTACTTCTCATGCTACTGCTAGTGCTACTACTACTACTACTACTACTACTACTACTTCTACTGCTACTTCTACTAATGCTACTACTACTAGTCCTCCTGCTCCTCCTACTACTACTACTACTACTACTACTACTACTACTACTGCTGCTGCTGCTGCTACTACTGCTGCTACTGTTGCTACTGCTGCTACTACTAGTGCTACTACTGCTACTACTACTGCTACTGCTCCTGCTACTGCTACAACTACTACTACTGCTGCTACTGCTGCTACTACTGCTACTACTGCTACTACTACTACTCCTACTACTACTACT
>OV702288.1:322402940-322405440 GCA_916181665.1 Avena sativa
ACTGCTGCTAGTGCTACTACTACTACTACTAGTGCTACTATTGCTAGTGCTACTACTACTACTCCTACTACTACTGCTGTTGCTGCTGCTACTACTACTACTACGGCTACAACAACAACTACTACTACTACTACTGCTACTACTGCTGCTAGTGCTACTACTACTACTACTTGTGCTACTACTGCTAGTGCTACTACTGCTAGTGCTACTACTACTACTCCTACTACTACTGCTGCTGCTACTACTACTACTACTACTACGGCTACAACAACTACTACTACTGCTACTACTGCTACTACTACTGCTACTACTTCTTCTTCTACTACTACTACTACTACTGCTACTACTACTACTGCTGCTATTGCTACTACTGCCGGTACTACTGCTGCTACTACTGCTACTACAACTACTACTGCTACTGCTACTGCTACTGCTACTTCTACTGCTACTTATACTGCTACTGCTACTGCTACTCCGCTGCGACTACTACTACTGCTACTACTGCTACTAGTACTACTGCTACTACTGCTGCTACTGCTACTGCTACGACTACTACTACTGCTGCTGCTACTACTGTTGGTACTACTGCTGCTACTGCTGCTGCTACGACTACTGCCACTACTACTGCTACTACTACTTCTGCTACCACTCCTGCTACTACTCCTGCTACTGCTACTGCTATTGTTACTACTACTGCTACTGCTATTGCCAATACTACTGCTACTACTACTCCTGCTACTGCTACTACTCCTGCTATAGCTCCTACTACTGCTGCTACTACTACTGCTCCTGCTACTGCTACTACTACTACTGCTGCTACTGCTACTACTACTACTACTGCTGCTACCGCTACTACTACTTCTGCTACTATTAGTTCTACTACTAGTACTACTAGCACTACTGCTACTACGCTGCTACTGTTGATACTGCTGCTACTACTACTGCTACTATTACTGCTACTGCTCCTGCTACTGCTACTACTGCTGCTACAACTACTACTGCTACTACTGCTACTGCTACTGCTGCTACTACTGCTACTACTGCTACTACTACTACTACTACTACTACTACTACTACTACTACTACTAGTACTATTGCTGCTACTGTTGCTACTGCTGCTACTACTACTGCTACTGCTACTACTACTGCTACAACTACTACTACTGTTACTACTGCTACTTCTACTGCTACTACTACTACTGCTACTGCTGCTACTGCTGCTGCTACTACTGTTACTACTGCTACTTCTACTGCTACTACTACTACTACTACTGCTACTGCTGCTACTGCTGCTGCTACTACTACTACTACTACTACTACTACTACTACTACTACTACTACTACTACTACTACTACTGCAAACTACTACTACTACTACTACTACTACTACTACTGCTGCTACTGCTGCTACTACTACTACTACTACTACTACTGCTGCTGCTGCTGCTACTACTGCTGCTACTGTTGCTACTGCTGCTACTACTAGTGCTACTACTGCTACTACTACTGCTACTGCTACTACTACTGCTACAACTACTACTACTACTGCTGCTACTGCTGCTACTGCTACTGCTACTACTGCTACTACTGCTACTACTACTACTACTACTACTACTACTACTACTACTACTACTACTACTACTACTATTACTACTCCTACTACTACTACTGCTACTACTGTTGGTACTACTGCTGCTACTGCTGCAGCTACGACTACTGCCACTACTACTGCTACTACTACTTCTGCTACCACTCCTGCTACTACACCTGCTACTGCTACTGCTATTGTTACTAGTACTACTGCTACTGCTATTGCCACTACTACTGCTGCTACTACTCCTACTACTGCTAGTATTCCTGCTACTGCTGCTACTACTACTGCTCCTGCTACTGCTACTACTACTATTGCTACTGCTACTACTACTACTGCTGCTACCACTACTATTACTTCTGCTACTATTAGTACTACTACTAGTAATACTGCTACTACTACTACTACTACTACAACTGCTACTACTGCTGCTAGTGCTACTACTACTACTACTAGTGCTACTACTGCTAGTGCTACTACTACTACTCCTACTACTGCTGCTACTACTACTACTACGGCTACAACAACTACTACTACTACTGCTACTACTGCTACTACTACTGCTACTACTACTTCTACTACTACTACTACTACTACTGCTACTACTACAACTGCTGCTATTGCTACTCCTGCCGGTACTAGTGCTGCTACTACTGCTACTGCTACTGCTACTACTACTACTACTGCTACTGCTACTGCTACTTCTACTCCTACTTATACTGCTTACTCTACTGCTACTCCGCTGCGACTACTACTACTGCTACTACTGCTACTACTACTACTACTATTGCTACTACTGCTACTACTCTTACTACTACTACTACTACTACTACTACTGCTGCTGCCACTACTGTTGGTACTACTGCTGCTACTGCTGCTGCTACGACTACTGCCACTACTTCTGCTACC
>OV702288.1:322410440-322422940 GCA_916181665.1 Avena sativa
TTGGTACTACTGCTGCTACTGCTACTGCTACGACTACTGCCACTACTACTGCTACTACTACTTCTGCTACCACTCCTGCTACTACTCCTGCTCCTGCTACTGCTATTGTTACTACTACTACTGCTACTGCTATTGCCACTACCACTGCTGCTACTACTCCTGCTACTGCTACTATTCCTGCTACTGCTGCTACTACTACTGCTCCTGCTACTGCTACTACTACTACTGCTACTACTACTACTGCTGCTACCACTACTATTACTTCTGCTACTATTAGTACTACTACTAGTAATACTGCTACTACTGCTACTACTACTACTACTCCTACTATTGCTACTACTACTCCTCCTCCTCCTCCTCCTCCTCCTCCTCCTCCTCCTCCTACTACTACTACTACTACTACTACTACTACTACTATTGCTACTACTGCTACTACTCTTACTACTACTACTACTACTACTACTACTACTACTACTACTGCTGCTGCTGCTGCCACTACTGTTGGTACTACTGCTGCTACTGCTGCTGCTACGACTACTGCCACTACTACTGCTACTACTACTTCTGCTACCACTCCTGCGACTACTCCTGCTACTGCTACTGCTATTGTTACTACTACTGCTACTGCTATTGCCAATACTACTGCTGCTACTACTCCTGCTACTGCTACTACTCCTGCTATTACTCCTACTACTGCTGCTACTACTACTGCTCCTGCTACTGCTACTACTACTACTGCTGCTACTGCTACTACTACTACTACTACTACTACTGCTGCTACCGCTACTACTACTTCTGCTACTATTAGTTCTACTACTAGTACTACTAGTACTACTGCTACTACTGCTGCTACTGTTGATACTTCTGCTACTACTACTGCTACTACTGCTACTATTACTGCTACTGCTCCTGCTACTGCTACTACTGCTGCTACAACTACTACTACTACTACTACTACTACTGCTACTACTGCTACTGCTACTACTGTTACTACTACTACTGCTGCTGCTACTGCTGCTACTGCTACTACTACTGCTACTACTACTACTACTACTACTACTACTACTACTACTACTACTACTACTACTAGTACTACTGCTGCTACTGTTGCTACTGCTGCTACTACTACTGCTACTGCTACTACTACTGCTACAACTACTACTACTGTTACTACTGCTACTTCTACTGCTACTACTACTACTACTGCTACTGCTGCTACTGCTGCTGCTACTACTACTACTACTACTACTACTACTACTACTACTACTACTACTACTACTAGCACTACTACTACTGCTGCTACTACTACTACTACTACTACTGCTGCTACTACTACTACTACTACTACTACTACTACTACTACTACTCCTGCTGCTGCTGCTGCTACTACTGCTGCTACTGTTGCTACTGCTGCTACTACTAGTGCTACTACTGCTACTACTACTGCTACTACTGCTACTGCTACTACTACTGCTACAACTACTACTACTGCTGCTACTGCTACTGCTACTACTGCTACTACTGCTACTACTACTACTACTCCTACTACTACTACTGCTACTACTGTTGGTACTACTGCTACTACTGCTGCTGCTATGACTACTGCCACTACTACTGCTACTACTACTTCTGCTACCACTCCTGCTACTACTCCTGCTACTGCTACTGCTATTGTTACTACTACTACTGCTACTTCTATTGCCACTACTACTGCTGCTACTACTCCTGCTACTGCTACTATTCCTGCTATTGCTGCTGCAACTACTACTGCTCCTGCTACTGCTACTACTACTATTGCTACTGCTACTACTACTACTGCTGCTACCACTACTATTACTTCTGCTACTATTAGTACTACTACTAGTAATACTGCTACTGCTGCTACTACTACTACTACTACTAGTACTACTATTGCTACTACTCCTCCTCCTCCTCCTCCTCCTCCTCCTACTACTACTACTACTACTACTACTACTACTACTACTACTAGTACTACTACTACTACTACTACTACTACTACTACCACTACTACTACTACTACTGCTGCTGCTGCTACTACTACTACTACGGCTACAACTGCTACTACTACTACTGCTACTACTGCTAATACTACTACTGCTACTACTTCTACTACTACTATTACTTCTACTACTTCTACTACTACTACTACTGCTACGACTGCTGCTATTGCTACTACTGCTGGTACTACTGCTGCTACTACTGCTACTGCTACTGCTACTACTACTACTACTACTGCTACTGCTACTTATACTACTACTTATACTGCTACTGCTACTCCGCTGCGACTACTAGTACTACTGCTACTACTGCTACAACTGCTACTACTACTACTACTATTGCTACTACTACTACTACTACTGCTACTACTACTACTACTACTACTACTACTACTACTACTGCTACTACTACTTCTGCTACCACTCCTGCTACTACTCCTGCTACTGCTACTGCTATTGTTACTACTACTGCTACTGCTATTGCCAATACTACTGCTGCTACTACTCCTGCTACTGCTACTACTCCTGCTATTACTCCTACTACTGCTGCTACTACTACTGCTCCTTCTACTGCTACTACTACTACTGCTGCTACTGCTACTACTACTACTACTACTGCTGCTACCGCTACTACTACTTCTGCTACTATTAGTTCTACTACTAGTACTACTAGTACTACTGCTACTACTGCTGCTACTGTTGATACTTCTGCTACTACTACTGCTACTACTGCTACTATTACTGCTACTGCTCCTGCTACTGCTACTACTGCTGCTACAACTACTACTACTACTGCTACTACTGCTACTGCTACTGCTACTGCTACTACTGTTACTACTACTACTGCTGCTGCTACTGCTGCTACTGCTACTACTACTGCTACTACTACTACTACTACTACTACTACTACTACTACTACTAGTACTACTGCTGCTACTGTTGCTACTGCTGCTACTACTACTGCTACTGCTACAACTACTGCTACAACTACTACTACTGTTACTACTGCTACTTCTACTGCTACTACTACTACTACTACTGCTAATGCTGCTACTGCTGCTACTACTACTACTACTAGTACTACTACTACTGCTGCTACTACTACTACTACTACTGCTGCTACTGCTGCTACTACTACTACTACTACTACTACTGCTGCTGCTGCTACTACTGCTGCTACTGTTGCTACTGCTGCTACTACTAGTGCTACTACTGCTACTACTACTGCTACTACTGCTACTGCTACTACTACTGCTACAACTACTACTACTGCTGCTACTACTGCTACTCCTACTGCTACTACTGCTACTACTGCTACTACTACTACTACTCCTACTACTACTACTGCTACTACTGTTGGTACTACTGCTGCTACTGCTACTGCTACGACTACTGCCACTACTACTGCTACTACTACTTCTGCTACTACTCCTGCTACTACTACTGCTACAACTACTACTACTGTTACTACTACTACTTCTACTGCTACTACTACTACTACTACTACTGCTACTGCTGCTACTGCTGCTGCTACTACTGTTACTACTGCTACTTCTACTGCTACTACTACTACTACTACTGCTACTGCTGCTACTGCTGCTGCTGCTACTACTACTACTACTACTACTACTACTACTACTACTACTGCTACTACTACTACTACTACTACTACTACTGCTGCTACTGCTGCTGCTACTACTACTAGTACTACTACTACTACTACTACTACTACTACTACTACTACTGCTGCTGCTGCTGCTACCACTGCTGCTACTGTTGCTACTGCTGCTACTACTAGTGCTACTACTGCTACTACTACTGCTACTACTGCTACTGCTACTACTACTGCTACAACTACTACTACTACTGCTGCTACTGCTGCTACTGCTACTGCTACTGCTACTACTGCTACTACTGCTACTACTACTACTACTACTACTCCTACTACTACTACTGCTACTACTGTTGGTACTACTGCTGCTACTACTGCTGCTACGACTACTGCCACTACTACTGCTACTACTACTTCTGCTACCACTCCTGCTACTACACCTGCTACTGCTACTGCTATTGTTACTAGTACTACTGCTACTGCTATTGCCACTACTACTGCTGCTACTACTCCTACTACTGCTACTATTCCTGCTACTGCTGCTACTACTACTGCTCCTGCTACTGCTACTACTACTATTGCTACTGCTGCTACTCCTGCTGCTACCACTACTATTACTTCTGCTACTATTAGTACTACTACTAGTCATACTGCTACTACTACTACTACTACTACTACTACTACTGCTACTACTGCTGCTAGTGCTACTACTACTACTAGTGCTACTACTGGTAGTGCTACTACTACTACTCCTACTACTACTTCTGCTGCTGCTGCTACTACTACTACTACGGCTACAACAACTACTACTACTACTGCTACTACTGCTACTACTACTACTGCTACTACTACTTCTACTACTACTACTACTACTACTACTGCTACTACTACAACTGCTGCTATTGCTACTACTGTCGGTACTAGTGCTGCTACTACTGCTACTGCTACTGCTACTACTACTATTACTGCTACTGCTACTGCTACTTCTACTGCTACTTATACTGCTACTGCTACTGCTACTCCGCTGCGACTACTACTACTGCTACTACTGCTACTACTACTACTGCTACTATTGCTACTACTGCTACTACTCTTACTACTACTACTACTACTACTACTACTACTACTACTACTACTACTACTACTACTGCTGCTGCCACTACTGTTGGTACTACTGCTGCTACTGCTGCTGCTACGACTACTGCCACTACTACTGCTACTACTACTTCTGCTACCACTCCTGCTACTACTCCTGCTACTGCTACTGCTATTGTTACTACTACTGCTACTGCTATTGCCAATACTACTGCTGCTACTACTCCTGCTACTGCTACTACTCCTGCTATTACTCCTACTACTGCTGCTACTACTACTGCTCCTTCTACTGCTACTACTACTACTACTGCTACTGCTACTACTACTACTGCTGCTACCGCTACTACTACTTCTGCTACTATTAGTTCTACTACTAGTACTACTAGTACTACTGCTACTACTGCTGCTATTGTTGATACTTCTGCTACTACTACTGCTACTACTGCTACTATTACTGCTACTGCTCCTGCTACTGCTACTACTGCTGCTACAACTACTACTACTACTACTGCTACTACTGCTACTGCTACTGCTACTACTGTTACTACTACTACTGCTGCTGCTACTGCTGCTACTGCTACTACTACTGCTACTACTACTACTACTACTACTACTAGTAGTACTACTGCTGCTACTGTTGCTACTGCTGCTACTACTACTGCTACTGCTACAACTACTGCTACAACTACTACTACTGTTACTACTGCTACTTCTACTGCTACTACTACTACTACTACTGCTACTGCTGCTACTGCTGCTGCTACTACTACTACTACTAGTACTACTACTACTGCTGCTACTACTACTACTACTACTGCTGCTACTGCTGCTACTACTACTACTACTACTACTACTACTACTACTACTGCTGCTGCTGCTACTACTGCTGCTACTGTTGCTACTTCTGCTACTACTAGTGCTACTACTGCTACTACTACTGCTACTACTGCTACTGCTACTACTACTGCTACAACTACTACTACTGCTGCTACTACTGCTACTACTGCTACTACTACTACTACTCCTACTACTACTACTGCTACTACTGTTGGTACTACTGCTGCTACTGCTACTGCTACGACTACTACCACTACTACTGCTACTACTACTTCTGCTACCACTCCTGCTACTACTCCTGCTACTGCTACTGCTATTGTTACTACTACTACTGCTACTGCTATTGCCACTACTACTGCTGCTACTACTCCTGCTACTGCTACTATTCCTGCTACTGCTGCTACTACTACTGCTCCTGCTACTGCTACTACTACTACTGCTACTACTACTACTGCTGCTACCACTACTATTACTTCTGCTACTATTAGTACTACTACTAGTAATACTGCTACTACTGCTACTACTACTACTACTCCTACTATTGCTACTACTCCTCCTCCTCCTCCTCCTCCTCCTACTACTACTACTACTACTACTACTACTACTACTACTACTACTATTGCTACTACTGCTACTACTCTTACTACTACTACTACTACTACTACTACTACTACTACTGCTGCTGCTGCCACTACTGTTGGTACTACTGCTGCTACTGCTGCTGCTACGACTACTGCCACTACTACTGCTACTACTACTTCTGCTACCACTCCTGCTACTACTCCTGCTACTGCTACTGCTATTGTTACTACTACTGCTACTGCTATTGCCAATACTACTTCTGCTACTACTCCTGCTACTGCTACTACTCCTGCTATTACTCCTACTACTGCTGCTACTACTACTGCTCCTGCTACTGCTACTACTACTACTGCTGCTACTGCTACTACTACTACTACTACTTCTGCTACCGCTACTACTACTTCTGCTACTATTAGTTCTACTACTAGTACTACTAGTACTACTGCTACTACTGCTGCTACTGTTGATACTTCTGCTACTACTACTGCTACTACTGCTACTATTACTGCTACTGCTCCTGCTACTGCTACTACTGCTGCTACAACTACTACTACTACTACTACTGCTACTACTGCTACTGCTACTGCTACTACTGTTACTACTACTACTGCTGCTGCTACTGCTGCTACTGCTACTACTACTGCTACTACAACTACTACTACTACTACTACTACTACTACTAGTACTACTGCTGCTACTGTTGCTACTGCTGCTACTACTGCTACTGCTACTACTACTGCTACAACTACTACTACTGTTACTACTGCTACTTCTACTGCTACTACTACTACTACTGCTACGGCTGCTACTGCTGCTGCTACTACTACTACTACTACTACTACTACTACTAGCACTACTACTACTGCTGCTACTACTACTACTACTACTACTGCTACTGCTGCTACTACTACTACTACTACTACTACTACTACTACTCCTGCTGCTGCTGCTACTACTGCTGCTACTGTTGCTACTGCTGCTACTACTAGTGCTACTACTGCTACTACTACTGCTACTACTGCTACTGCTACTACTACTGCTACAACTACTACTACTACTGCTGCTACTGCTGCTACTGCTACTGCTACTACTGCTACTACTGCTACTACTACTACTACTACTCCTACTACTACTACTGCTACTACTGTTGGTACTACTGCTACTACTGCTGCTGCTACGACTACTGCCACTACTACTGCTACTACTACTTCTGCTACCACTCCTGCTACTACTCCTGCTACTGCTACTGCTATTGTTACTACTACTACTGCTACTTCTATTGCCACTACTACTGCTGCTACTACTCCTGCTACTGCTACTATTCCTGCTATTGCTGCTGCAACTACTACTGCTCCTGCTACTGCTACTACTACTATTGCTACTGCTACTACTACTACTGCTGCTACCACTACTATTACTTCTGCTACTATTAGTACTACTACTAGTAATACTGCTACTACTGCTACTACTACTACTACTAGTACTACTATTGCTACTACTCCTCCTCCTCCTCCTCCTCCTCCTACTACTACTACTACTACTACTACTACTACTAGTACTACTACTACTACTACTACTACCACTACTACTACTACTACTGCTGCTGCTGCTGCTACTACTACTACTACGGCTACAACTGCTACTACTACTACTGCTACTACTGCTAATACTACTACTGCTACTACTTCTACTACTACTATTACTGCTACTACTTCTACTACTACTACTACTGCTACGACTGCTGCTATTGCTACTACTGCTGGTACTACTGCTGCTACTACTGCTACTGCTACTGCTACTACTACTACTACTGCTACTGCTACTTATACTACTACTTATACTGCTACTGCTACTCCGCTGCGACTACTAGTACTACTGCTACTACTGCTACAACTGCTACTACTACTACTACTATTGCTACTACTACTACTACTGCTACTACTACTACTACTACTACTACTACTGCTACTACTACTTCTGCTACCACTCCTGCTACTACTCCTGCTACTGCTACTGCTATTGTTACTACTACTGCTACTGCTATTGCCACTACTACTGCTGCTACTACTCCTGCTACTGCTACTACTCCTGGTACTGCTCCTACTACTGCTGCTACTACTACTGCTCCTGCTACTGCTACTACTACTACTATTGGTGCTACTTCTACTACTACTACTGCTGCTACCGCTACTACTACTTCTGCTACTATTAGTACTACTACTAGTACTACTGCTACTACTTCTGCTACTGTTGATACCGCTGCTACTACTACTGCTACTACTGCTACTATTACTGCTACTGCTCCTGCTACTACTGCTGCTACAACTACTACTACTACTGCTACTACTGTTACTACTACTACTGCTGCTGCTACTGCTGCTACTACTGCTACTACTACTACTACTAGTACTACTACTGCTACTATTGCTACTGCTGCTACTACTACTCCTCCTCCTACTACTTCTACAACTACTACTACTACTTCTACTGCTACTGTTACTACTGCTACTTCTACTGCTACTACTACTACTACTGCTACTGCTGCTATTGTTGCTGCTACTACTACTACTACTAGTACTACTACTACTACTACTACTACTACTACTACTACTACTACTACTGCTACTACTACTGCTACTACTGCTGCTACTGTTACTCCTACTCCTCCTACTACTACTACTACTACTGCTAGTGCTACTACTGCTACTGCTATAGATACTACTACTACTACTGCTATTGCCACTACTACTGCTGCTACTACTCCTGCTACTGCTACTACTCCTGCTACTGCTCCTACTACTGCTGCTGCTACTACTACTACTGCTACTACTACTACTAGTACTAGTACTACCACTACTGCTAGTGCTACTACTGCTACTGCTACTACTGCTACTTCTACTTCTACTACTCCTACTACTGCTACTACTACTACTGCTCATGCTACTGCTAGTGCTACTACTACTACTACTACTCCTACTACTACTGCTACTTCTACTAATGCTACTACTACTACTCCTCCTGCTCCTACTACTACTACTACTACTGCTGCTGCTGCTACTACTGCTGCTACTGTTGCTACTGCTGCTACTACTAGTGCTACTACTGCTACTACTACTGCTACTGCTCCTGCTACTGCTACTACTACTGCTAAAACAACTACTACTACTACTACTGCTGCTGCTACTACTGCTGCTACTGTTGCTACTGCTTCTACTACTAGTGCTACTACTGCTACTACTACTGCTACTGCTCCTGCTACTGCTACTACTACTGCTACAACTACTACTACTACTGCTGCTACGGCTACTGCTACTACTGCTACTACTGTTACTACTACTACTACTACTACTACTACTACTACTACTACTACTACTGCTACTACTGTTGGTACTACTGCTGCTACTGCTGCTGCTACGACTACTGCCACTACTACTTCTACTACAACTTCTGCTACCACTCCTGCTACTACTCCTGCTACTGCTACTGCTATTGTTACTACTACTACTGCTACTGCTATTGCCACTACTACTGCTGCTACTACTCCTGCTACTGCTACTGCTACTGCTATTGCCACTACTGCTGCTGCTGCTACTACTACTACTACGGCTACAACTGCTACTACTACTACTGCTACTACTGCTAATACTACTACTGCTACTACTTCTACTACTACTATTACTGCTACTACTTCTACTACTACTACTGCTACGACTGCTGCTATTGCTACTACTGCTGGTACTACTGCTGCTACTACTGCTACTGCTACTGCTACTACTACTACTGCTACTGCTACTTATACTACTACTTATACTGCTACTGCTACTCCGCTGCGACTACTAGTACTACTGCTACTACTGCTACAACTGCTACTACTACTACTACTATTGCTACTACTACTACTACTGCTACTACTACTACTACTACTACTACTACTGCTACTACTACTTCTGCTACCACTCCTGCTACTACTCCTGCTACTGCTACTGCTATTGTTACTACTACTGCTACTGCTATTGCCACTACTACTGCTGCTACTACTCCTGCTACTGCTACTACTCCTGGTACTGCTCCTACTACTTCTGCTACTACTACTGCTCCTGCTACTGCTACTACTACTACTACTGGTGCTACTTCTACTACTACTACTGCTGCTACCGCTACTACTACTTCTGCTACTATTAGTACTACTACTAGTACTACTGCTACTGCTCCTGCTACTGCTCCTGCTACTACTACTACTACTACTGCTACTATTACTGCTACTGCTCCTGCTACTACTGCTGCTACAACTACTACTACTACTGCTACTACTGCTACTGCTACTGCTACTACTGTTACTACTACTACTGCTGCTGCTACTGCTGCTACTACTGCTACTACTACTACTACTAGTACTACTACTGCTACTATTGCTACTGCTGCTACTACTACTGCTCCTCCTACTACTTCTACAACTACTACTACTACTTCTACTGCTACTGTTACTACTGCTACTTCTACTGCTACTACTACTACTACTGCTACTGCTGCTATTGTTGCTGCTACTACTACTACTACTAGTACTACTACTACTACTACTACTGCTACTACTACTGCTACTACTGCTGCTACTGTTACTCCTACTCCTACTACTACTACTACTACTACTGCTAGTGCTACTACTGCTACTGCTATAGATACTACTACTACTACTGCTATTGCCACTACTACTGCTGCTACTACTCCTGCTACTGCTACTACTCCTGCTACTGCTCCTACTACTGCTGCTGCTACTACTACTACTTCTACTACTACTACTAGTACTAGTACTACCACTACTGCTAGTGCTACTACTGCTACTGCTACTACTGCTACTTCTACTTCTACTACTCCTACTACTGCTACTACTACTACTGCTCATGCTACTGCTAGTGCTACTACTACTACTACTACTCCTACTACTACTGCTACTTCTACTAATCCTACTACTACTACTACTACTACTGCTGCTGCTGCTACTACTGCTGCTACTGTTGCTACTGCTGCTACTACTAGTGCTACTACTGCTACTACTACTGCTACTGCTCCTGCTACTGCTACTACTACTGCTAAAACAACTACTACTACTACTGCTGCTACTACTGCTGCTACTGTTGCTACTGCTTCTACTACTAGTGCTACTACTGCTACTACTACTGCTACTGCTCCTGCTACTGCTACTACTACTGCTACAACTACTACTACTACTGCTGCTACTGCTACTGCTACTACTGCTACTACTGTTACTACTACTACTACTACTGCTACTACTGTTGGTACTACTGCTGCTACTGCTGCTGCTACGACTACTGCCACTACTACTTCTACTACAACTTCTGCTACCACTCCTGCTACTACTCCTGCTACTGCTACTGCTATTGTTACTACTACTACTGCTACTGCTATTGCCACTACTACTGCTGCTACTACTCCTGCTACTGCTACTACTCCTGCTACTGCTGCTACTACTACTGCTACTACTACTGCTCCTGCCACTGCTACTACTACTACTACTGCTACTGCTACTGTTACTACTGCTACTTCTACTGCTACTACTACTACTACTACTACTGCTACTGCTGCTACTGTTGCTGCTACTACTACTACTACTAGTACTACTACTACTACTACTTCTACTACTACTGCTACTACTGCTGCTACTGTTACTCCTACTACTACTACTACTACTACTACTACTACTACTGCTAGTGCTACTACTGCTACTGCTATAGATACTACTACTACTGCTATTGCCACAACTACTGCTGCTACTACTCCTGCTACTGCTACTACTCCTGCTACTGCTCCTACTACTGCTGCTGCTACTACTACTACTGCTACTACTACTACTAGTACTAGTACTACCACTACTGCTAGTGCTACTACTGCTACTGCTACTACTGCTACTTCTACTTCTACTACTCCTACTACTGCTACTACTACTGCTCATGCTACTGCTAGTGCTACTACTACTACTACTACTCCTACTACTACTTCTACTAATGCTACTACTACTACTCCTCCTGCTCCTACTACTACTACTACTACTGCTGCTGCTGCTACTACTGCTGCTACTGTTGCTACTGCTGCTACTACTAGTGCTACTACTGCTACTACTACTGCTACTGCTCCTGCTACTGCTACTACTACTGCTAAAACAACTACTACTACTACTACTGCTGCTGCTACTACTGCTGCTACTGTTGCTTCTGCTGCTACTACTAGTGCTACTACTGCTACTGCTCCTGCTACTGCTACTACTACTGCTACAACAACTACTACTACTGCTGCTACTGCTACTGCTACTACTGCTACTACTGTTACTACTACTACTACTA
>OV702288.1:322430440-322437940 GCA_916181665.1 Avena sativa
CTACTGCTACTACTACTACTGCTACTTCTACTTCTACTACTCCTACTACTGCTGCTACTACTAGTGCTCCTACTACTGCTACTACTACTACTACAACAACAACAACTACTACTACTGCTAGTGCTACTACTGCTACTACTACTACTGCTGCTACTACTACTACTACTCCTCCTACTACTACTACTGCTACTACTGCTGCTACTGCTACTACTGTTGTTACTGTTGCTATTGCTGCTATTGCTGCTACTACTACTACTACTACTACTACTACTACTACTACTACTACTACTACTACTACTACTACTACTGCTACTACTGCTGCTACTGCTACTAGTACTACTGTTGCTACTGCTGCTACTACTGCTGCTACTACTACTACTAGTACTACTGGTACTACTGCTGCTATTGTTGCTACTGCTGCTACTACTACTGCTACTACTACTACTGCTACTGCTACTGTTGCTACTTCTACTTCAACTGCTACTACTACTACTGTTGCTGCTGCTACTTCTACTACTACTACTACTGTTGCTGCTACTACTGCTGCTACTGCTACTACTACTATTGCTACTACTACTTCTGCTACTACTCCTGCTACTACTCCTACTACTGCTACTACAATTGTTACTACTACTACTGCTACTGCTATTGCCACTACTACCGCTGCTACTACTCCTTCTACTGCTACTAATCCTGCTACTGCTCCTCCTACTGTTGCTACTACTACTGCTCCTGCTGCTACTACTACTACTACTAGTGCTACTACTGCTACTGCTACTACTGCTACTTCACTTCTACTACTACTAGTCCTACTACTACTCCTACTACTACTACTACTGATGCTGCTGCTACTGCTGCTATTGCTGCTACTGCTGCTACTACTACTACTGCTACTGCTACTGCTGCTGCTACTACTACTTCTACTACTACTGCTACTGCTACTACTACAACTATTGATACCACTTCTACTACTACCGCTACTACTACTGCTGCTACTAGGCCTGCTCCTACTACGCCTACTACTACTACTACTACTACTACTACTACTACTACTACTACTACTACTACTACTCCTGCTACTTCTACTACTCCTGCTACTGCTACTGCTACTACTACTACAACTACTACTACTACTATTGCTAGTGCTACTACTGCTACTGCCATAGATACTACTACTACTACTACTGCTATTGCCACTACTACTACTGCTACTACTCCTGCTACTGCTACTACTACTGCTACTGCTCCTACTACTGCTGCTGCTGCTACTACTACTACTACTACTACTACTACTAGTAGTAGTACTACTACTACCACTACTGCTAGTGCTACTACTGCTACTGCTACTACTGCTACTTCTACTTCTACTACTTCTACTACTCCTACTACTGCTACTACTACTACTGCTCATGCTAGTGCTACTACTACTACTACTGCTACTGCTACTTCTACTAATGCTACTACTACTACTCCTCCTGCTCCTACCACTACTACTACTACTGCTGCTGCTACTACTGCTGCTACTGTTGCTACTGCTGCTACTACTACTGCTACTACTACTGCTACTGCTCCTGCTACTACTACTACTGCTACAAGTACTACTACTGCTGCCGCTACTACTGCTGCTACTGTTGCTACTGCTGCTACTACTAGTGTTACTACTGCTACTACTACTGCTACTGCTCCTGCTACTGTTACTACTACTGCTACAACAACTACTACTACTGCTGCTACTGCTACTACTGCTACTACTACTACTACTACTCCTACTCCTACTACTACTACTACTATTACTGCTACTACTGTTGGTACTACTACTGCTGCTACGACTACTGCCACTTCTACTGCTACTACTACTTCTGCTACCACTCCTGCTACTACTCCTGCTACTGCTACTGCTATTGTTACTACTACTACTGCTACAGCTATTGCCACTACTACTTCTGCTACTACTCCTGCTACTGCTGCTACTCCTGCTACCGCTACTACTATTGCTACTACTACTACTGCTCCTGCTACTGCTACTACTACTACTACTGCTGCTACTACTACTACTACTACTGCTGCTACCACTACTACTACTTTATCTACTGTTAGTACTACTACTAGTAATACTGCTACTACTGCTACTACTACTACTACTACTACTACTACTACTACTACTATTGCTACTACTGCTACTCCTCCTCCTCCTCCTCCTACTACTACTACTACTAGTCCTACTGCTACTACTGCTGCTACTGCTCCTGCTACTTCTACTACTACTGCTACTGCTGCTAATGCTACTGCTACTACTGCTACTACTGCTGCTACTACTACTACTGCTACTACTCCTGCTACTGCTCCTGCTGCTACTGCTCCTGCTACTTCTACTACTACTGCTACTGCTGCTAATGCTACTGCTACTACTGCTACTACTGCTGCTACTACTACTACTGCTACTACTCCTGCTACTGCTCCTACTACTGCTACTACTACTACTGCTACTACTGCTGCTACTGCTACTACTACTAGTACTACTACTACTACTACTACTACTACTACTACTACTACTACTACTACTACTACTACTACTACTGCTGCTGCTGCTACTACTACTACGGCAACAACTGCTACTACTACTACTACTACTACTACTACTACTGCTGCTGCTACTACTACTACTACGGCAACAACTGCTACTACTACTACTGCTACTACTACTACTGCTACTACTTCTACTACTACTACTACTGCTACTACTGCTACTTTATCTACTGTTAGTACTACTACTAGTAATACTGCTACTACTGCTACTACTACTACTACTACTATTGCTACTACTGCTACTCCTCCTCCTCCTCCTCCTCCTCCTCCTCCTCCTACTACTACTACTACTAGTCCTACTGCTACTACTGCTGCTACTGCTCCTGCTACTTCTACTACTACTGCTACTGCTGCTAATGCTACTGCTACTACTGCTACTACTGCTGCTACTACTACTACTGCTACTACTCCTGCTACTGCTCCTGCTGCTACTGCTCCTGCTACTTCTACTACTACTGCTACTGCTGCTAATGCTACTGCTACTACTGCTACTACTGCTGCTACTACTACTACTGCTACTACTCCTGCTACTGCTCCTACTACTGCTACTACTACTACTGCTACTACTGCTGCTACTGCTACTACTCCTACTACTACTACTACTACTACTAGTACTACTACTACTACTACTACTACTACTACTACTACTACTACTACTACTGCTGCTGCTACTACTACTACTACGGCAACAACTGCTACTACTACTACTACTACTACTGCTGCTGCTACTACTACTACTACGGCAACAACTGCTACTACTACTACTGCTACTACTACTACTGCTACTACTTCTACTACTACTACTACTGCTACTACTGCTACTACTACTACTGCTACTACTACTGCTGGTACTACTGCTGCTACCGCTGCTACTACTGCTACTACTACTACTACTACTACTGCTACTGCTACTACTACTTCTACTGCTACTTATACTACTACTACTACTCTGCTGCGACTACTACTACTGCTACTACTGCTACTACTACTACTACTACTATTGCTACTACTGCTACTACTGCTACTACTACTACTACTACTACTACTACTACTACTACTAGTACTACTACTACTACTACTACTACTACTGCTGCTGCTACTACTGTTGGTACTACTGCTGCTACTGCTGCTGCTATGACTACTGCCACTACTACTGCTACTACTACTTCTGCTACCACTCCTGCTACTACTCCTCCTACTGCTACTGCTATTGTTACTACTACTGCTACTGCTATTGCCACTACTACTGCTACTACTACTCCTGCTACTGCTACTACTCCTGCTACTGCTCCTACTATTCCTGCTACTACTACTGCTCCTGCTACTGCTACTACTACTACTACTGCTGCTACTGCTACTACTACTACTACTGCTGCTACCGGTACTACTACTTCTGGTACTATTAGTACTACTACTAGTACTACTCCTACTACTGCTGCTACTGTTGATACTTCTGCAACTACTACTACTACTACTACTACTACTACTACTACTACTACTACTGCTGCTGCTGGTACTACTACGGCTACAACTGCTACTACTACTACTGGTACTACTGCTACTACTACTACTGCTACTACTTCTACTACTACTACTACTACTGCTACTACTGCTACTACTACTACTACTGCTACTACTGCTGCTATTGCTACTACTGCTGGTACTACTGCTGCTACTACTGCTACTGCTACTGCTACTGCTACTACTACTACTACTGCTACTGCTACTGCTACTTCTACTGCTACTTATACTGCTACTGCTACTCCGCTGCGACTACTACTACTACTACTGCTACTACTGCTACTACTGCTACTACTACTACTATTGCTACTACTGCTACTACTACTACTACTGCTGCTACTACTACTACTACTTCTACTACTACTACTACTACTACTACTACTGCTGCTGCTGCTACGACTACTGCCACTACTACTGCTACTACTACTTCTGCTACCACTCCTGCTACTACTCCAGCTACTGCTACTGCTATTCTTACTACTACTGCTACTGCTATTGCCACTACTACTGCTACTACTCCTGCTACTGCTACTACTCCTGCTACTGCTCCTACTACTGCTGCTACTACTACTGCTCCTGCTACTGCTACTACTACTACTGCTGCTACTGCTACTACTACTACTACTGCTGCTACCACTCCTACTACTTCTGCTACTGTTGATACTGCTGCTACTACTACTGCTACTACTGCTACTATTACTGCTACTGCTCCTGCTACTGCTACTACTGCTGCTACAACTGTTACTACTACTACTGCTGCTACTGCTACTACTACTACTACTGCTACTAGTACTACTACTGCTACTGTTGCTACTGCTGCTACTACTACTCCTACTACTACTGCTCCTGCTACTACTACTGCTACAACTACTACTACTACTACTACTATTGCTGCTACTGCTACTATTATTACTGCTACTTCTACTGCTACTACTACTACTGCTGCTACTGCTGCTGCTACTCCTACTACTACTACTACTACTACTACTACTACTACTACTACTACTACTACTGCTACTACTACTGCTACTGCTGCAACTACTACTACTACTACTACTACTACTACTACTACTACTACTACTACTACTACTACTACTACTACTGCTGCTAGTGCTACTACTGCTACTGCTATAGATACTACTACTACTACTGCTATTGCCACTACTACTGCTGCTACTACTCCTGCTACTGCTACTACTCCTGCTACTGCTCCTACTACTGCTGCTGCTACTACTACTACTACTACTACTACTACTACTAGTACTACTACTACTACTACCACTACTGCTAGTGCTACTACTGCTACTGCTACTACTTCTACTTCTACTACTCCTACTACTGCTGCTACTACTACTGCTCCTGCTACTACTACTACTACAACAATAACTACTACTACTACTGCTAGTGCTACTACTGCTACTACTACTACTGCTACTACTCCTACTCCTACTACTACTACTACTACTACTGCTGTTGCTACTACTGTTGCTATTGTTGCTATTGTTGCTATTGCTGCTACTGTTACTACTACCAGTACTACTGCTACTACTGCTGCTACTGCTACTACTACTACTACTGTTGCTACTGCTGCTACTACTGCTGCTACTACTACTACTAGTACTACTGGTACTACTGCTGCTATTGTTGCTACTGCTGCTACTACTACTGCTACTACTACTGCTACTGCTCCTGCTCCTGCTAGTGCTACTACTACTGCTACAACTACTACTACTACTGCTACTACTGGTACTACTACTGCTACAACTGCTACTACTACTACTACTGTTGCTTCTACTGCTGCTACTACTGCTGCTACTACTGCTGCTACTACTACTAGTAGTACTAATGCTACTACTGCTGCTACTACTGCTACTACTACTACTGCTAGTGCTACTGCTCCTGCTACTGCTACTACTACTGCTACAACAACTACTACTACTGCTGCTACTGCTGCTACTGCTACTGTTGCTACTTCTACTTCTACTACTGCTACTACTGCTACTGCTGCTGCTACTGCTACTACTACTGCTACAACAACTACTACTACTGCTAATACTGCTACTGCTACAACTGCTGCTACTACTTCTACTGTTGCTGCTACTGCTGCTACTACTTCTGCTACTACAACTACTAGTACTAATGCTACTATTCCTGCTACTGTTGCTACTGCTGCTACTACTACTACTACTGCTAGTGCTACTGCTCCTGCTACTGCTACTACTACTGCTACAACAACAACTACTACTACTACTGCTACTGCTACTGTTGCTACTTCTACTGCTACTGCTACTACTGCTACTGCTGCTACTACTACTACTACTAGTACTACTACTACTACTACTACTACTACTACTACTACTACTACTACTACTACTACTACTACTACTACTGCTGCTACTGCTACTACTACTACTACTACTACTACTACTACTACTACTACTACTACTACTACTACTACTATTGCTGCTCTTGCTACTACTACTACTTCTACTACTCCTACTACTGCTGCTACTACTACTGCTCCTGCTACTACTACTACTACTACAACAACAACTACTACTACTACTGCTGCTAGTGCTACTACTGCTACTACTACTACTACTGCTACTACTACTACTACTCCTACTACTACTACTACTACTACTACTACTACTACTAGTACTACTGCTGCTACTACTGCTGCTACTGCTACTACTGTTGCTATTGTTGCTATTGTTGCTATTGTTTTCTATTGCTGCTACTGTTACTACTACCAGTACTACTGCTACTACTGCTGCTACTGCTACTACTACTACTGTTGCTACTGCTGCTACTACTGCTGCTACTACTACTACTAGTACTACTGGTACTACTGCTGCTATTGTTGCTACTGCTGCTACTACTACTGCTACTACTAATGCTACTGCTACTGCTCCTGCTCCTGCTAGTGCTACTACTAATGCTACAACTACTACTACTACTGCTACTACTACTGCTACAACTGCTACTACTACTACTACTGTTGCTTCTACTCCTCCTACTACTGCTGCTACTACTACTACTAGTACTAATGCTACTATTGCTGCTACTGCTGCTACTACTGCTACTACTACTACTGCTAGTGCTACTGCTCCTGCTACTGCTACTACTACTGCTACAACAACTACTACTACTACTGTTACTGCTGCTACTGCTACTGTTGCTACTTCTACTTCTACTACTGCTACTACTGCTACTTCTGCTGCTACTGCTACTACTACTGCTACTACTGCTACTTCTGCTGCTACTGCTACTACTACTGCTACAACAACTACTACTACTGCTAATACTGCTACTGCTACAACTGCTGCTACTACTACTATTGCTGCTACTGCTGCTACTACTTCTGCTACTACTACTACTACAACTAGTACT
>OV702288.1:322445440-322447940 GCA_916181665.1 Avena sativa
TCTACTACTACTGCTACTACTACTACTGCTACTACTACTGCTGCTACTACTACTGCTACTCCTACTCCTACTCCTACTCCTACTCCTCCTCCTCCTCCTCCTCCTACTACTACTACTAGTACTCCTCCTGCTACTTCTACTTCTCCTGCTACTGCTCCTCCTACTGCTGCTACTACTACTGCTCATGCTACTGCTAGTGCTACTACTACTATTGCTACTGCTACTACTACTACTGCTGCTACTGCTACTACTACTACTGCTACTACTATTGCTACTACTGTTGCTACTGCTACTACTACTACTGTTGCTACTGCTGCTACTACTACTACTAGTACTACTGGTACTACTGCTGCTATTGTTGCTACTGCTGCTACTACTACTACTACTACTACTACTACTACTGCTACTGCTACTGCTCCTGCTACTGCTACTACTGCTACAACAACAACTACTACTGCTACTACTCCTACTACTACTACTACAACTGCTACTACTACTGCTACAACAACTACTACTACTGCTACTGCTGCTACTGCTACTGTTGCTACTTCTACTTCTACTACTGCTACTACTGCTACTGCTGCTGCTACTGCTACTACTACTGCTACAACAACTACTACTGCTACCGCTACTGCTACTAATGCTACTACTACTGTTGCTGCTACTGCTGCTACTACTTCTGCTACTACTACTACTACTAGTACTAATGCTACTAATTCTGCTACTGTTGCTACTGCTGCTACTACTACTGCTACTACTATTGCTAGTGCTACTGCTCCTGCTACTGCTACTACTACTGCTACAACAACAACTACTACTACTGCTACTGTTACTGTTGCTACTTCGACTGCTACTACTACTACTACTACTGCTCCTGCTACTACTACTATTGCTACTACTACTTCTGCTACTACTCCTGCTACTACTCCTACTACTGCTACTGCAATTGTTACTACTACTACTGCTACTGCTATTGCCACTACTACTGCTGCTACTACTCCTTCTACTGCTACTACTCCTGCTACTGCTCCTCCTACTGCTGCTACTACTACTGCTCCTGCTACTACTACTACTACTACTACTACTACTACTACTACTGCTGCTAGTGCTACTACTGCTACTGCTACTACTGCTACTTCACTTCTACTACTACTAGTCCTACTACTACTACTACTACTCCTACTACTACTACTACTACTACTACTACTACTACTACTACTACTACTACTACTACTGCTGCTGCTGCTACTGCTGCTATTGCTGCTACTGCTGCTACTACTACTTCTACTACTACTGCTACTGCTACTGCTGCTGCTGCTACTACTACTACTACTGCTACTGCTACTGCTACTGCTACTGCTACTACTACTGCTACTACTACAACTATTGCTACCACTACTGCTGCTACTACTACTGCTACTCCTACTCCTACTCCTACTCCTACTCCTCCTCCTCCTCCTCCTACTACTACTACTACTACTCCTCCTGCTACTTCTACTTCTCCTGCTACTGCTCCTCCTACTGCTGCTACTACTACTGCTCATGCTACTGCTAGTGCTACTACTACTACTGCTACTACTACTACTACTGCTACTGCTACTTCTACTACTGCTACTACTACTACTCCTCCTGTTCCTACTACTACTACTACTACTACTACTACTTCTACTGCTACTACTGTTGCTACTGCTACTACTACTACTACTACTACTACTACTACTACTACTACTACTACTACTACTACTACTACTACTGCTACTACTGCTACTGCTGCTACTGTTGCTACTGCTACTACTACTAGTGCTACTACTGCTACTACTACGGCTACTGCTCCTGCTACTGCTACTACTACTGCTACAACAACTACTACTACTACTACTGCTACTACTGCTGCTACTACTACTGCTACTGCTACTGCTCCTGCTACTGCTACTACTACTGCTACAACAACTACTACTACTACTACTGCTGCTACTGCTGCTACTACTACAGCTACTACTGCTACTTCTACTGCTAATACTGCTACTACTCCTACTACTACTATTACTATTGCTACTACTGCTACTACTACTCCTCCTCCTCCTCCTCCTCCTACTACTACTACTATTACTACTACTACTACTACTACTGCTGCTGCTGCTGCTACTACTACTACTAGTGCTACTACTGCTACTACTACTGCTACTGCTCCTGCTACTGCTACTACTACTACTACTACTACTGCTGCTACTGCTGCTACTGCTACTCCTACTACCGCTACATCTACTGCTAATAATGCTACTACTACTACTACTACTACTATTGCTACTATTGCAACTACTACTCCTCCTCCTCCTACTACTACTACTGCTACTACTACTACTACTTCTGCTGCTGCTACTACTACTAATACGGCTACAACTGCTACTACTACTACTGCTACTACTGCTACTACTACTACTGCTACTACTTCTACTACTACTACTACTGCTACTACTGCTACTACTACTACTGCTGCTGC
>OV702288.1:322452940-322455440 GCA_916181665.1 Avena sativa
TACTATTCCTGCTACTGTTGCTACTGCTGCTACTACTACTGCTACTACTTCTGCTACTACTACTACTACTGCTCCTGCTACTGCTACTACTACTGCTACAACAACTACTACTGCTACTGTTACTGTTGCTACTTCGACTGCTACTGCTACTACTACTACTGCTCCTGCTACTACTACTATTGCTACTACTACTTCTGCTACTACTCCTGCTACTACTCCTACTACTGCTACTGCAATTGTTACTACTACTACTGCTACTGCTATTGCCACTACTACTGCTGCTACTACTCCTTCTACTGCTACTACTCCTGCTACTGCTCCTCCTACTGCTGCTACTACTACTGCTCCTGCTACTACTACTACTACTACTGCTGCTAGTGCTACTACTGCTACTGCTACTACTGCTACTTCACTTCTACTACTACTAGTCCTACTACTACTACTCCTACTACTACTACTACTACTACTACTACTACTACTACTACTACTACTACTACTACTACTACTACTACTACTACTACTACTGCTGCTGCTGCTGCTACTGCTGCTATTGCTGCTACTGCTGCTACTACTACTTCTACTACTACTGCTACTGCTACTGCTGCTGCTGCTACTACTACTGCTACTGCTACTGCTACTACTACTGCTACTACTACAACTATTTCTACCACTTCTACTACTACTGCTACTACTACTGCTGCTACTACTACTGCTACTCCTACTCCTACTCCTACTCCTACTCCTCCTCCTCCTCCTCCTCCTACTACTACTACTAGTACTCCTCCTGCTACTTCTACTTCTCCTGCTACTGCTCCTCCTACTGCTGCTACTACTACTGCTCATGCTACTGCTAGTGCTACTACTACTATTGCTACTGCTACTACTACTACTGCTGCTACTGCTACTACTACTACTGCTACTACTATTGCTACTACTGTTGCTACTGCTACTACTACTACTGTTGCTACTGCTGCTACTACTACTACTAGTACTACTGGTACTACTGCTGCTATTGTTGCTACTGCTGCTACTACTACTACTACTACTACTACTGCTACTGCTACTGCTCCTGCTACTGCTACTACTGCTACAACAACAACTACTACTGCTACTACTCCTACTACTACTACTACAACTGCTACTACTACTGCTACAACAACTACTACTACTGCTACTGCTGCTACTGCTACTGTTGCTACTTCTACTTCTACTACTGCTACTACTGCTACTGCTGCTGCTACTGCTACTACTACTGCTACAACAACTACTACTGCTACCTCTACTGCTACTACTGCTACTACTACTGTTGCTGCTACTGCTGCTACTACTTCTGCTACTACTACTACTACTAGTACTAATGCTACTAATTCTGCTACTGTTGCTACTGCTGCTACTACTACTGCTACTACTATTGCTAGTGCTACTGCTCCTGCTACTGCTACTACTACTGCTACAACAACAACTACTACTACTGCTACTGTTACTGTTGCTACTTCGACTGCTACTGCTACTACTACTACTGCTCCTGCTACTACTACTATTGCTACTACTACTTCTGCTACTACTCCTGCTACTACTCCTACTACTGCTACTGCAATTGTTACTACTACTACTGCTACTGCTATTGCCACTACTACTGCTGCTACTACTCCTTCTACTGCTACTACTCCTGCTACTGCTCCTCCTACTGCTGCTACTACTACTGCTCCTGCTACTACTACTACTACTACTACTACTACTACTACTACTACTACTGCTGCTAGTGCTACTACTGCTACTGCTACTACTGCTACTTCACTTCTACTACTACTAGTCCTACTACTACTACTACTACTCCTACTACTACTACTACTACTACTACTACTACTGCTGCTGCTGCTACTGCTGCTATTGCTGCTACTGCTGCTACTACTACTTCTACTACTACTGCTACTGCTACTGCTGCTGCTGCTACTACTACTACTACTGCTACTGCTACTGCTACTGCTACTGCTACTACTACTGCTACTACTACAACTATTGCTACCACTACTGCTGCTACTACTACTGCTACTCCTACTCGTACTCCTACTCCTACTCCTCCTCCTCCTCCTCCTCCTCCTACTACTACTACTACTACTCCTCCTGCTACTTCTACTTCTCCTGCTACTGCTCCTCCTACTGCTGCTACTACTACTGCTCATGCTACTGCTAGTGCTACTACTACTACTGCTACTACTACTACTACTGCTACTGCTACTTCTACTACTGCTACTACTACTACTCCTCCTGTTCCTACTACTACTACTACTACTACTTCTACTGCTACTACTATTGCTACTGCTACTACTACTACTACTACTACTACTACTACTACTACTACTACTACTACTACTACTACTACTGCTACTGCTGCTACTGTTGCTACTGCTACTACTACTAGTGCTACTACTGCTACTACTACGGCTACTGCTCCTGCTACTGCTACTACTACTGCTACAACAACTACTACTACTACTAC
>OV702288.1:322460440-322462940 GCA_916181665.1 Avena sativa
CTACTACTACTTCACTTCTACCACTACTACTCCTACTACTACTCCTACTCCTACTACTACTACGACTGCTGCTGCTATTGCTGCTACTGTTGCTACTACTACTTCTACTACTACTGCTCCTGCTACTGCTACTGTTGCTATTGCTGCTACTACTGCTACTACTACTTCTACTACTACTGCTACTGCTACTGCTAATACTACAACTATTGCTACCACTTCCACTACTACTGCTACTACTACTGCTGCTACTACTACTGCTACTACTACTCCTACTCCTACTCCTACTCCTCCTCCTCCTCCTCCTCCTCCTCCTCCTCCTACTACTACTACTACTACTACTACTACTACTACTGCTACTACTGTTGCTACTGTTGCTACTGTTGCTACTACTAGTGCTACTACTGCTACTACTGCTACTGCTCCTGCTACTGCTACTACTACTGCTACAACAACTACTACTACTACTACTACTACTACTACTGCTACTGCTGCTACTGCTACTGCTACTACTGCTACTTCTACTCGTAATACTGCTACTACTGCTAATACTGCTACTACTCCTACTACTACTACTATTACTATTGCTACTACTGCTAATACTACTCCTCCTCCTACTACTACTACTACTATTACTACTACTACTACTACTACTAGTGCTACTACTACTACTAGTGCTACTACTGCTACTACTACTGCTACTGCTCCTGCTACTGCTACTGCTACTACTACTGCTACAACTACTACTACTGCTGCTACTGCTACTGCTACTACTGCTACATCTACTGCTAATACTGCTACTACTACTACTACTATTGCTACTACTGCTACTACTACTCCTCCTCCTCCTCCTCGTACTACTACTACTACTACTACTTCTGCTGCTACTACTACTACTAATACGGCTACAACTGCTACTACTACTGCTACTACTACTACTGCTACTACTTCTACTACTACTACTACTGCTACTACTGCTGCTATTGCTACTACTGGTACTACTGCTGCTACTGCTACTACTACTGCTACTACTACTGCTACTTCTACTGCTACTTATACGGCTACTGCTACTGGTACTCCGCTGCGACTACTACTACTATTGCTACTACTGCTACTACTACTACTACTGCTACTACTACTACTATTGCTACTACTTCTACTACTACTACTACTACTACTTCTACTACTGTTGGTACTACTGCTGCTACTGCTGCTGCTACGACTACTGCCACTACTACTGCTACTACTACTTCTGCTACCACTCCTGCTACTACTCCTGCTACTGCTACTGCTATTGTTACTACTACTGCTACTGCTATTGCCACTACTACTGCTGCTACTACTCCTGCTACTGCTACTACTCCTGCTACTGCTCCTACTACTGCTGCTACTACTACTGCTCCTGCTACTGCTACTACTACTGCTGCTGCTACTGCTACTACTACTACTGCTGCTACCGCTACTACTACTTCTCCTACTATTATTACTACTACTAGTACTACTGCTACTACTGCTGCTACTGTTGATACTGCTGCTACTACTACTGCTACTACTGCTACTATTACTGCTACTGCTCCTGCTACTGCTACTACTGCAGCTACTACTACTACTACTGCTACTACTGCTACTGCTACTGCTAATTCTGTTACTACTACTACTGTTGCTGCTACAGCTACTAGTACTAATGCTGCTACTGTTGCTACTGTTGCTACTACTACTGCTACTACTACTACTACTACTACTACAACTACTACTACTGCTGCTAGTGCTACTACTACTCCTACTACTACTATGACTGCTGCTGCTGCTACTGCTGCTATTGCTGCTACTGTTGCTACTACTACTTCTACTACTACTGCTACTGCTACTGCTACTGCTACTGTTGCTATTGATGCTACTACTGCTACTACTACTTCTACTACTACTGCTACTGCTACTGCTACTACTACAACTATTGCTACCACTTCTACTACTACTGCTGCTACTAGTACTGCTACTACTACTCCTACTCCTACTCCTACTCCTCCTCCTCCTCCTCCTCCTTCTACTACTACTACTACTGCTGCTGCTACTACTGTTGCTACTGTTGCTACTACTAGTGGTACTACTGCTACTACGACTGCTACTGCTACTGCTCCTGCTACTGCTACTACTACTGCTATAACTACTACTACTACTGCTACTACTCCTACTCCTACTCCTACTACGCCTACTACTACTACTATTACTACTACTACTACTACTACTACTAGTACTACTACTAGTGCTACTACTACAACTAGTGCTACTACTGCTACTACTACTGCTACTGCTCCTGCTACTGCTACTACTACTGCTACAACTACTACTACTGCTGCTACTGCTGCTACTGCTACTGCTACTACTGCTACATCTACTGCTAATACTGCTACTACTACTACTACTACTACTATTGCTACTACTGCTACTCCTCCTCCTCCTCCTCCTCGTACTACTACTACTACTACTACTTCTGCTGCTGCTG
>OV702288.1:322467940-322477940 GCA_916181665.1 Avena sativa
GCAGCTACTGCTTCTGCTACTACTACTACTACTACTACTGCTGCTGCTGCTACTGCTACTACTACTGCTGCTACTACTACTTCTGCTACTACTACTACTATTACTACTACTACTACTACTACTACTACTACTACTACTACTACTACTACTACTACTACTAGTGCTACTACTACTACTAGTGCTACTACTGCTACTACTACTGCTACTGCTCCTGCTACTGCTGCTGCTACTACTACTGCTACAACTACTACTACTGCTGCTACTGCTACTGCTACTACTGCTACATCTACTACTAATACTGCTACTACTACTACTACTATTGCTACTACTGCTACTACTACTCCTCCTCCTCCTCCTCGTACTACTACTACTACTACTACTTCTGCTGCTACTACTACTACTAATACGGCTACAACTGCTACTACTACTGCTACTACTACTACTGCTACTACTTCTACTACTACTACTACTGCTACTACTGCTGCTATTGCTACTACTACTGGTACTACTGCTGCTACTGCTACTACTACTGCTACTACTACTGCTACTTCTACTGCTACTTATACGGCTACTGCTACTGGTACTCCGCTGCGACTACTACTACTATTGCTACTACTGCTACTACTGCTACTACTACTACTACTGCTACTACTACTACTATTGCTACTACTTCTACTACTACTACTACTTCTACTACTGTTGGTACTACTGCTGCTACTGCTGCTGCTACGACTACTGCCACTACTACTGCTACTACTACTTCTGCTACCACTCCTGCTACTACTCCTGCTACTGCTACTGCTATTGTTACTACTACTGCTACTGCTATTGCCACTACTACTGCTGCTACTACTCCTGCTACTGCTACTACTCCTGCTACTGCTCCTACTACTGCTGCTACTACTACTGCTCCTGCTACTGCTAGTACCACTGCTGCTGCTACTGCTACTACTACTACTGCTGCTACCGCTACTACTACTTCTCCTACTATTATTACTACTACTAGTACTACTGCTACTACTGCTGCTACTGTTGATACTGCTGCTACTACTACTGCTACTACTGCTACTATTACTGCTACTGCTCCTGCTACTGCTACTACTGCAGCTACTACTACTACTACTGCTACTACTGCTACTGCTACTGCTAATTCTGTTACTACTACTGCTGCTGCTACAGCTACTAGTACTAATGCAGCTACTGTTGCTACTATTGCTACTACTACTGCTACTACTACTACTACTACTACTACTACTACTACTACTACTACTACTACAACTACTACTACTGCTGCTAGTGCTACTACTACTCCTACTACTACTACGACTGCTGCTGCTGCTACTGCTGCTATTGCTGCTACTGTTGCTACTACTACTTCTACTACTACTGCTACTGCTACTGCTACTGCTACTGCTACTGTTGCTATTGATGCTACTACTGCTACTACTACTTCTACTACTACTGCTACTGCTACTGCTACTACTACAACTATTGCTACCACTTCTACTACTACTGCTGCTACTAGTACTGCTACTACTACTCCTACTCCTACTCCTACTCCTCCTCCTCCTCCTCCTCCTCCTTCTACTACTACTACTACTACTACTACTGCTGCTGCTACTACTGTTGCTACTGTTGCTACTACTAGTGGTACTACTGCTACTACGACTGCTACTGCTACTGCTCCTGCTACTGCTACTACTACTGCTACAACAACTACTACTACTGCTACTACTCCTACTCCTACTCCTACTACGCCTACTACTACTACTACTATTACTACTACTACTACTACTAGTACTACTACTAGTGCTACTACTACAACTAGTGCTACTACTGCTACTACTACTGCTACTGCTCCTGCTACTGCTACTACTACTGCTACAACTACTACTACTGCTGCTACTGCTGCTACTGCTACTGCTACGTCTACTGCTAATACTGCTACTACTACTACTACTACTATTGCTACTACTGCTACTACTCCTCCTCCTCCTCCTCCTCGTACTACTACTACTACTACTTCTGCTGCTGCTACTACTACTAATACGGCTAAAACTGCTACTACTACTGCTACTACTGCTACTACTACTACTGCTACTACTTCTACTACTACTACTACTGCTACTACTGCTACTACTACTACTACTACTACTACTGCTACTACTGCTGCTATTGCTACTACTACTGGTACTACTGCTGCTACTGCTACTACTACTGCTACTACTACTTCTACTTCTACTGCTACTTATACTGTAACTGCTACTGCTACTCCGCTGCGACTACTACTACTATTGCTACTACTGCTACTACTGCTACTACTACTACTACTGCTACTACTACTACTACTATTGCTACTACTTCTACTACTACTACTACTGCTGCTACTACTGTTGGTACTACTGCTGCTACTGCTGCTGCTACGACTACTGCCACTACTACTGCTACTACTACTTCTGCTACCACTCCTGCTACTACTCCTGCTACTGCTACTGCTATTGTTACTACTACTGCTACTGCTATTGCCACTACTACTGCTGCTACTACTCCTGCTACTGCTACTACTCCTGCTACTGCTACTGCTATAGTTACTACTACTACTACTGCTACTGCTATTGCCACTACTACTGCTGCTACTACTCCTGCTACTGCTACTACTCCTGCTACTGCTCCTACTACTACTACTACTACTACTACTACTCCTACTACTACTACTACCACTACTGCTAGTGCTACTACTGCTACTGCTACTTCTATTTCTACTACTCCTACTACTGCTGCTACTACTACTGCTCCTGCTACTGATACTACTACTACAACAACAACAACTACTACTACTACTGCTAGTGCTACTACTGCTACTGCTACTACTACTGCTACTACTACTACTTCTCCTCCTACTACTACTACTGCTACTACTGCTGCTACTGCTACTACTGTTGCTACTGTTGCTATTGCTGCTACTGCTACTACTACTACTACTACTGCTACTACTGCTGCTACTGCTTCTACTACTACTGTTGCTACTGCTGCTACTACTGCTGCTACTACTACTACTAGTACTACTGGTACTACTGCTGCTACTGTTGCTACTGCTGCTACTACTACTGCTACTACTACTGCTACTGCTACTACTCCTGCTACTGCTACAACTACTACTACTACTGCTACGACTACTGCTGCAAAACCTACTACTAATGTTGCTTCTACTGCTGCTACTACTGCTGCTACTACTACTACTAGTACTAATGCTACTATTGCTGCTACTGCTGCTACTACTGCTACTACTACTACTGCTAGTGCTACTGCTCCTGCTACTGCTACTACTACTGCTACAACAACTACTACTGCTGCTACTGCTGCTACGACTACTACTACTACTGCTACTACTGCTACTGCTACTGCTAATTCTGTTACTACTACTACTGCTGCTGCTCCAGCTACTAGTACTAATGCTGCTACTGTTGCTACTGCTGCTACTACTACTGCTACTACTACTGCTACAACAACAACAACTACTGCTCCTGCTACTGTTGCTACTGCTGCTACTACTACTGCTACTGTTACTACTGCTACTTCTACTGCTACTACTACTACTACTACTGCAGCTACTACTACTACTACTACTACTAGTGCTACTACTACTACTAGTGCTACTACTGCTACTACTACTGCTACTGCTCCTGCTACTGCTGCTGCTACTACTACTGCTACAACTACTACTACTGCTGCTACTGCTACTGCTACTACTGCTACATCTACTGCTAATACTGCTACTACTACTACTACTATTGCTACTACTGCTACTACTACTCCTCCTCCTCCTCCTCGTACTACTACTACTACTACTACTTCTGCTGCTACTACTACTACTAATACGGCTACAACTGCTACTACTACTGCTACTACTACTACTGCTACTACTTCTACTACTACTACTACTGCTACTACTGCTGCTATTGCTACTACTACTGGTACTACTGCTGCTACTGCTACTACTACTGCTACTACTACTGCTACTTCTACTGCTACTTATACGGCTACTGCTACTGGTACTCCGCTGCGACTACTACTACTATTGCTACTACTGCTACTACTGCTACTACTACTACTACTGCTACTACTACTACTATTGCTACTACTTCTACTACTACTACTACTTCTACTACTGTTGGTACTACTGCTGCTACTGCTGCTGCTACGACTACTGCCACTACTACTGCTACTACTACTTCTGCTACCACTCCTGCTACTACTCCTGCTACTGCTACTGCTATTGTTACTACTACTGCTACTGCTATTGCCACTACTACTGCTGCTACTACTCCTGCTACTGCTACTACTCCTGCTACTGCTCCTACTACTGCTGCTACTACTACTGCTCCTGCTACTGCTAGTACCACTGCTGCTGCTACTGCTACTACTACTACTGCTGCTACCGCTACTACTACTTCTCCTACTATTATTACTACTACTAGTACTACTGCTACTACTGCTGCTACTGTTGATACTGCTGCTACTACTACTGCTACTACTGCTACTATTACTGCTACTGCTCCTGCTACTGCTACTACTGCAGCTACTACTACTACTACTGCTACTACTGCTACTGCTACTGCTAATTCTGTTACTACTACTGCTGCTGCTACAGCTACTAGTACTAATGCAGCTACTGTTGCTACTACTACTGCTACTACTACTACTACTACTACTACTACTACTACTACTACTACTACTACAACTACTACTACTGCTGCTAGTGCTACTACTACTCCTACTACTACTACGACTGCTGCTGCTGCTACTGCTGCTATTGCTGCTACTGTTGCTACTACTACTTCTACTACTACTGCTACTGCTACTGCTACTGCTACTGCTACTGTTGCTATTGATGCTACTACTGCTACTACTACTTCTACTACTACTGCTACTGCTACTGCTACTACTACAACTATTGCTACCACTTCTACTACTACTGCTGCTACTAGTACTGCTACTACTACTCCTACTCCTACTCCTACTCCTCCTCCTCCTCCTCCTCCTCCTTCTACTACTACTACTACTACTACTACTGCTGCTGCTACTACTGTTGCTACTGTTGCTACTACTAGTGGTACTACTGCTACTACGACTGCTACTGCTACTGCTCCTGCTACTGCTACTACTACTGCTACAACAACTACTACTACTGCTACTACTCCTACTCCTACTCCTACTACGCCTACTACTACTACTACTATTACTACTACTACTACTACTAGTACTACTACTAGTGCTACTACTACAACTAGTGCTACTACTGCTACTACTACTGCTACTGCTCCTGCTACTGCTACTACTACTGCTACAACTACTACTACTGCTGCTACTGCTGCTACTGCTACTGCTACGTCTACTGCTAATACTGCTACTACTACTACTACTACTATTGCTACTACTGCTACTACTCCTCCTCCTCCTCCTCCTCGTACTACTACTACTACTACTTCTGCTGCTGCTACTACTACTAATACGGCTAAAACTGCTACTACTACTGCTACTACTGCTACTACTACTACTGCTACTACTTCTACTTCTACTGCTACTTATACTGTAACTGCTACTGCTACTCCGCTGCGACTACTACTACTATTGCTACTACTGCTACTACTGCTACTACTACTACTGCTGCTACTACTACTACTACTATTGCTACTACTTCTACTACTACTACTACTGCTGCTACTACTGTTGGTACTACTGCTGCTACTGCTGCTGCTACGACTACTGCCACTACTACTGCTACTACTACTTCTGCTACCACTCCTGCTACTACTCCTGCTACTGCTACTGCTATTGTTACTACTACTGCTACTGCTATTGCCACTACTACTGCTGCTACTACTCCTGCTACTGCTACTACTCCTGCTACTGCTCGTACTACTGTTGCTACTACTACTGCTCCTACTACTGCTACTACTACTGCTGCTGCTACTGCTACTACTACTACTGCTGCTACCGCTACTACTACTTCTCCTACTATTATTACTACTACTAGTACTACTGCTACTACTGCTGCTACTGTTGATACTGCTGCTACTACTACTGCTACTACTGCTACTATTACTGCTACTGCTCCTGCTACTGCTACTACTGCTGCTACTACTACTACTGCTACTACTGCTACTGCTACTGCTAATTCTGTTACTACTACTACTGCTGCTACTAGTACTAATGCTGCTACTGTTGCTACTGCTGCTACTGTTGATACTGTTGCTACTACTACTGCTACTACTGCTACTATTACTGCTACTGCTCCTACTACTGCTACTACTGCTGCTACTACTACTACTACTACTGCTACTACTGCTACTGCTACTGCTAATTCTGTTACTACTACTACTGCTGCTGCTACAGCTACTAGTACTAATGCTGCTACTGTTGCTACTGCTGCTACTACTACTGCTACTACTGCTCCTGCTACTACTACTGCTACAACAACAACAACTACTGCTCCTGCTACTACTACTGCTCCTGCTACTGTTGCTACTGCTGCTACTACTACTGCTACTGTTACTACTGCTACTTCTACTGCTACTACTACTACTACTACTGCTGCTACTGCTTCTGCTACTACTACTACTACTACTACTACTGCTACTACTACTACTGCTGCTACTGCTACTACTACTGCTGCTACTACTACTTCTGTTACTACTCCTACTACTACTCCTGCTACTGCTACTGCTATAGTTACTACTACTACTACTGCTACTGCTATTGCCACTACTACTGCTGCTACTACTCCTGCTACTGCTACTACTCCTGCTACTGCTCCTACTACTACTACTACTACTACTACTACTCCTACTACTACTACTACCACTACTGCTAGTGCTACTACTGCTACTGCTACTTCTATTTCTACTACTCCTACTACTGCTGCTACTACTACTGCTCCTGCTACTGATACTACTACTACAACAACAACAACTACTACTACTACTGCTAGTGCTACTACTGCTACTGCTACTACTACTGCTACTACTACTACTACTACTACTTCTCCTCCTACTACTACTACTGCTACTACTGCTGCTACTGCTACTACTGTTGCTACTGTTGCTATTGCTGCTACTGCTACTACTACTACTACTACTGCTACTACTGCTGCTACTGCTGCTACTACTACTGTTGCTACTGCTGCTACTACTGCTGCTACTACTACTACTAGTACTACTGGTACTACTGCTGCTACTGTTGCTACTGCTGCTACTACTACTGCTACTACTACTGCTACTGCTACTACTCCTGCTACTGCTACAACTACTACTACTACTGCTACGACTACTGCTGCAAAACCTACTACTAATGTTGCTTCTACTGCTGCTACTACTGCTGCTACTACTACTACTAGTACTAATGCTGCTATTGTTGCTACTGCTGCTACTACTACTGCTAGTACTACTGCTCCTGCTACTACTACTGCTACAACAACAACAACTACTGCTCTTGCTACTGTTGCTACTGCTGCTACTACTACTGCTACTGTTACTACTTCTACTTCTACTGCTACTACTACTACTACTGCTGCTACTGCTTCTGCTACTACTACTACTACTACTACTACTACTACTACTGCTACTACTACTACTACTGCTACTACTACTACTTCTGCTACTACTCCTACTACTACTCCTGCTACTGCTACTGCTATAGTTACTACTACTACTGCTACTGCTATTGCCACTACTATTGCTGCTACTACTCCTGCTACTGCTAGTACTCCTGCTACTGCTCCTAATACTGCTGCTGCTACTACTACTACTACTACTACTCCTACTACTACTACCACTACTGCTAGTGCTACTACTGCTACTGCTACTTCTACTTCTACTACTCCTACTACTGCTGCTACTACTACTGCTCCTGCTACTGCTACTACTACTACTACAACAACAACTACTACTACTACTGCTAGTGCTACTACTGCTACTGCTACTACTACTGCTACTACTACTACTACTACTACTACTACTACTCCTACTACTACTACTACTACTGCTACCACTAGTACTACTTCTGCTACTATTAGTACTACTACTAGTACTACTGCTACTACTTCTGCTACTGTTGCTACTATTACTGCTACTACTGCTACTACTACTGCTACTGCTACTACTGCTGCTACAACTCCTACTACTACTACTACTACTACTACTACTACTGCTGCTGCTACTACTGCTACTGCTACTCCTACTACTGTTACTACTACTACTGTTGCTACTACTTCTGCTACTACTACTACTACTAGTAGTACTACTGCTACTACTTCTTCTACTGTTGCTACTACTACTCCTGCTACTGCTACTGCTATAGTTACTACTACTACTGCTACTGCTATTGCCACTACTACTGCTGCTACTACTCCTGCTACTGCTACTACTCCTGCTACTGCTCCTACTACTGCTGCTGCTGCTGCTACTACTACTACTAGTACTACTACTACTACTACCACTACTGCTAGTGCTAGTGCTACTACTACTGCTATTGCTACTACTTCTACTTCTACTACTCCTACTACTACTCCTACTACTACTAATACTCCTATTGCTACAACTTCTACTACTGCTACTACTACTACTACTTCTACTACTCCTACTACTGCTACTGCAATTGTTACTACTACTACTGCTACTGCTATTGCCACTACTACTACTGCTACTACTCCTGCTACTGCTACTACTCCTGCTACTGCTCCTACTACTTCTGCTACTACTACTGCTCCTGCTACTACTACTACTACTACTACTACTACTGCTGCTGCTGCTGCTACTACTACTACAACTGCTACTACTATTACTGCTACAACTGCTACTACTACAACTGCTACTACTACTACTACTGCTACTGCTACTGCTTCTGCTACTGCTACTACTACTGCTACAACTACTACTACTAATGCTACTACTGCTACTACTACTGCTACAAAAACTACTACTACTGTTGCTTCTACTGCTGCTACTACTGCTTCTACTACTACTACTAGTACTAATGCTACTATTGCTGCTACTGCTGCTACTACTGCTACTACTACTACTGCTAGTGCTACTGCTCCTGCTACTGCTACTACTACTGCTACAACAACTACTACTACTACTGCTACTGCTGCTACTACTACTACTACTACTACTACTACTACTGCTCCTACTGCTACTGCTACTGCTAATTCTGTTACTACTACTACTGCTGCTGCTACAGCTACTAGTACTAATGCTGCTATTGTTGCTACTGCTGCTACTACTACTGCTACTACTACTGCTCCTGCTACTACTACTGCTACAACAACAACAACTACTGCTCCTGCTACTGTTGCTACTGCTGCTACTACTACTGCTACTGTTACTACTGCTACTTCTACTGCTACTACTACTTTTACTGCTGCTACTGCTTCTGCTACTACTACTACTACTACTACTGCTACTACTACTACTACTACTGCTACTACTACTACTTCTGCTACTACTCCTACTACTACTCCTGCTACTGCTACTGCTATAGTTACTACTACTACTGCTACTGCTATTGCCACTACTATTGCTGCTACTACTCCTGCTACTGCTCCTAATACTGCTGCTGCTACTACTACTACTATTACTACTACTACTACTACTCCTACTACTACTACCACTACTGCTAGTGCTACTGCTACTTCTACTTCTACTACTCCTACTACTGCTGCTACTACTACTGCTCCTGCTACTGCTACTACTACTACTACAACAACAACTACTACTACTACTACTGCTAGTGCTACTACTGCTACTGCTACTACTACTGCTACTACTACTACTACTACTACTACTACTACTACTCCTACTACTACTACTACTGCTACTACTGCTGCTACTGCTACTACTGTTGCTACTGTTGCTATTGCTGCTATTGCTGCTACTAATACTACTACTACTACTAATACTACCGCTACTACTGCTGCTACTGCTACTACTACTACTGTTTC
>OV702288.1:322490440-322492940 GCA_916181665.1 Avena sativa
ACTGCTACTACTATTACTGCTACAACTGCTACTACTACTACTGCTACTACTGCTACTACTACTACTGCTACTACTTCTACAACTACAACTACTACTGCTACTACTGCTGCTATTGCTACTACTGCTGCTACTACTGCTACTGCTACTACTACTACTACTGCTACTACTACTACTACTATTGCTGCTGCTACTACTGCTACTGCTACTCATACTACTGTTACTACTGCTGTTGCTACTACTTCTGCTACTACTACTACTAGTACTACTGCTACTACAGCTGCTACTGTTGCTACTACTACTCCTGCAACTGCTACTGCTATAGTTACTACTACTACTGCTACTGCTATTGCCACTACTACTGCTGCTACTACTCCTGCTACTGCTACTACTCCTGCTACTGCTCCTACTACTGCTTCTGCTGCTGCTACTACTACTACTACTACTACTACTAGTACTACTACTACTACCACTACTGCTAGTGCTACTACTACTACTGCTACTGCTACTACTTCTACTTCTACTACTCCTACTACTACTACTACTCCTATTGCTACAACTTCTACTACTGCTACTACTACTAATACTACTACTTCTACTACTCCTACTACTGCTACTGCAATTGTTACTACTACTACTACTGCTACTTCTATTGCCACTACTACTACTGCTACTACTCCTGCTACTGCTACTACTCCTGCTACTGCTCCTACTACTTCTGCTACTACTACTGCTCCTGCTACTACTACTACTACTACTACTACTACTGCTGCTGTTGCTGCTGCTGCTAGTGCTACTACTGCTACTGCTACTTCACTTCTACTACTACTACTCCTACTACTACTACTACTGCTGCTGCTGCTACTACTACTACTACTACTTCTACTACTACTGCTACTGCTACTGCTACTGCTGCTATTGATGGTACTGCTGCTACTACTACTTCTACTACTACTGCTACTGCTACTGCTACTACTACAACTATTGCTACCACTTCTACTACTGCTACTACTACTGCTGCTACTACTACTGCTACTACTACTACTACTACAACTCCTACTCCTACTCCTCCTCCTCCTCCTCCTCCTACTACTACTACTACTACTACTACTGCTGCTGCTGCTACTACTGGTGCTACTGTTGCTACTGCTGCTACTACTAGTGCTACTACTGCTACTACTACTGCTACTGCTACTGCTACTGCTCCTGCTACTACTACTACTACAGCTACAACAACTACTACTACTACTACTACTACTACTACTACTACCGCTACTGCTGCTACTGCTACTGCTACTACTGCTACTTCTACTGCTAATACTTCTACTACTGCTACTACTACTATTACTACTACTACTATTGCTACTACTCCTCCTCCTCCTCCTCCTCCTCCTACTACTACTACTACTACTACTACTACTACTACTGCTGCTACTACTACTACTACTACTACTGCTACTACTATTACTGCTACAACTGCTACTACTACTACTGCTACTACTGCTACTACTACTACTACTACTACTACTACTACTACTACTTCTACAACTACTACTACTACTGCTACTACTGCTGCTATTCCTACTACTGCTGCTACTACTGCTACTGCTACTACTACTGCTGCTACTACTGCTACTGCTGCTACTACTGGTGCTACTGTTGCTACTGCTGCTACTACTAGTGCTACTACTGCTACTACTACTGCTACTGCTACTGCTCCTGCTACTACTACTACAGCTACTACTACTACTACTACTACTACTACTACTACTACTACTACTACTACTACTACTACCGCTACTGCTGCTACTGCTACTGCTACTACTGCTACTTCTACTGCTAATACTTCTACTACTGCTACTACTACTATTACTACTACTACTATTGCTACTACTCCTCCTCCTCCTCCTCCTCCTCCTACTACTACTACTACTACTACTACCGCTACTGCTGCTACTGCTACTACTGCTACTTCTACTGCTAATACTTCTACTACTGCTACTACTACTATTACTACTACTACTATTGCTACTACTCCTCCTCCTCCTCCTCCTCCTACTACTACTACTACTACTACTACTACTACTACTGCTGCTACTACTACTACTACTACTACTGCTACTACTATTACTGCTACAACTGCTACTACTACTGCTACTACTGCTACTACTACTACTACTACTACTACTACTACTACTACTACTACTACTACTTCTACAACTACTACTACTACTGCTACTACTGCTGCTATTCCTACTACTGCTGCTACTACTGCTACTGCTACTACTACTGCTGCTACTACTGCTACTGCTGCTACTACTGGTGCTACTGTTGCTACTGCTGCTACTACTAGTGCTACTACTGCTACTACTACTGCTACTGCTACTGCTCCTGCTACTACTACTACAGCTACTACTACTACTACTACTACTACTACTACTACTACTACTACTACTACTACTACTGCTGCTACTGCTACTGCTACTACTGCTACTTCTACTGC
>OV702288.1:322510440-322512940 GCA_916181665.1 Avena sativa
ACTGCTCCTGCTACTACTACTACTACTACTACTACTACTGCTACTGCTACTACTATTGCTACTACTACTACTACTGCTGCTACCACTACTACTACTTCTGCTACTATTAGTATTACTACTAGTACTACTGCTACTACTGCTGCTACTATTGCCACTGCTGCTACTACTACTGCTACTACTGTTACTACTACTGCTACAACTCCTGCTACTGCTACTACTGCTGCTACAACTCCTGCTACTACTACTACTCCTACTACTACTACTACTACTACTACTACTGCTACTAATGCTACTGCTACTACTGTTACTACTACTACAGCTGCTGCTACTGCTGCTACTACTTCTGCTACTACTACTACTAGTACTACTAGTACTACTACTGCTGCTGCTACTGTTGCTACTGCTGCTACTACTACTGCTACTACTACTGCTCCTACTACTACTACTACAACTACTACTGCTACTGCTACTGTTACTACTGCTACTTCTACTGCTGCTACTACTACTACTACTACTATTGCTACAACTGCTACTACTGCTACTACTACTACTACTACTACTACTATTGCTACTACTGCTACTCCTCCTCCTCCTCCTCCTACTACTACTACTACTACTACTAGTACTACTACTGCTGCTGCTACTACTACTACTACTGCTACTACTATTACTGCTACAACTGCTACTACTACTACTGCTACTACTGCTACTACTACTACTGCTACTACTGCTACAACTACAACTACTACTGCTACTACTGCTGCTATTGCTACTACTGCTGCTACTACTGCTACTGCTACTACTACTACTACTGCTACTACTACTTCTACTGCTACTTCTACTACTACTTATACTGCTACTGCTACTGCTACTCTGCTGCGACTACTACTACTACTATTACTACTACTACTATTGCTACTACTGCTACTACTACTACTACTGCTACTACTACTACTACTGCTACTACTACTACTACTACTACTACTACTACTACTACTACTACTACTACTACTACTACTGCTACTACTGCTACTACTACTACTCCTACTACTACTACTACTACTACTACTACTACTACTACTACTGATACTGTTGGTACTACTGCTGCTACTGCTGCTGCTATGACTAGTGCCACTACTACTGCTACTACTACAGCTACTACTGCTACTACTGCTACTACTACTGCTACTACTACTGCTACTACTCCTGCTACTGCTACTACTGCTGCTACAACTCCTGCTACTACTACTACTCCTACTACTACTACTACTGCTACTAATGCTACTGCTACTGCTACTGCTACTACTTTTACTACTACTACTGCTGCTGCTACTGCTGCTACTACTTCTGCTACTACTACTACTAGTACTACTGCTACTACTGCTGCTACTGTTGCTACTGCTGCTACTACTACTGCTACTACTACTGCTACTACTACTACTACTGCTACAACAACTACTACTACTACTGCTACTGCTACTGTTACTACTGCTACTTCTACTGCTACTACTGCTACTGCTGCTGCTACTGCTACTACTACTACTACTATTGCTACACCTGCTACTACTGCTACTACTACTACTACTACTGGTACTACTCCTACTACTGCTACTGCAATTGTTACTACTACTACTGCTACTGCTATTGCCACTACTACTGCTGCTACTACTCCTGCTACTGCTCCTACTACTTCTGCTACTACTACTGCTCCTGCTACTACTACTACTACTACTACTACTACTACTACTACTACTACTACTACTACTACTGCTACAGCTAGTGCTACTACTGCTACTGCTACTAGTGCTACTTCACTTCTACTACTACTAGTCCTACTACTACTACTCCTACTACTATTACTACTACTGCTGCTGCTACTGTTGCTACTACTACTTCTACTACTACTGCTACTGCTACTGCTGCTATTGATGGTACTGCTGCTACTACTACTACTGCTACTACTACAACTATTGCTACCACTTCAACTACTACTGCTACTACTACTGCTGCTACTACTACTGCTACTACTACTACTACTCCTACTCCTACTCCTCCTCCTCCTCCTCCTCCTCCTCCTCCTACTACTACTACTACTACTACTACTACTGCTGCTGCTGCTACTACTGGTGCTACTGCTGCTACTACTAGTGCTACTACTGCTACTACTACTGCTACTGCTCCTGCTACTGCTACTACTACTGCTACAACAACAACTACTACTACTACTACTACCGCTACTGCTGCTATTGCTACTGCTACTTCTACTGCTACTACTACTACTACTATTGCTACTACTGCTACTCCTCCTCCTCCTCCTCCTCCTACTACTACTACTACTACTACTACTGCTGCTGCTACTACTACTACAACTGCTACTACTATTACTGCTACAACTGCTACTACTACTACTGCTACTACTACTACTACTGCTACTACTTCTACAACTACAACTACTACTGCTACTACTGCTGCTATTGCTACTACTGCTGGTACTACTGCT
>OV702288.1:322517940-322545440 GCA_916181665.1 Avena sativa
TAACTACTACTACTGCTACTGCTACTGTTACTACTGCTACTTCTACTGCTACTACTGCTACTGCTGCTACTGCTGCTGCTGCTACTACTACTACTACTACTACTACTACTACTACTACTACTACTACTACTACTACTGCTGCTACTGCTACTACTACTACTGCTGCTACTAGTACTTCTGCTACTACTCCTACTACTAGTCCTGATACTGCTACTGCTATAGTTACTACTACTACTGCTACTGCTATTGCCACTACTACTGCTGCTACTACTCCTGCTACTGCTCCTACTACTGCTGCTACTACTACTACTACTACTACTACTACTGCTACTGCTACTGCTACTGCTACTACTGTTACTACTACTACTACTGCTGCTACTACTTCCGCTACTACTACTACTACTACTACTAGTACTACTGCTACTACTGTTGCTACTGCTTCTACTACTGCTGCTACTACTACTTCTCCTGCTAGTACTACTGCTACTACTGCTGCTACTGTTGCTACTGCTCCTACTACTACTACTACTACTGCTACTACTACTGCTACTGCTCTTGCTACTGCTACTACTGCTGCTACAACTACTGCTACTGCTACTACTACTCTACTGCTACTACTACTACTGCTGCTACTAGTACTTCTGCTACTACTCCTACTACTACTCCTGATACTACTACTGCTATAGTTACTACTACTACTGCTACTGCTATTGCCACTACTACTGCTGCTACTACTCCTGCTACTGCTCCTACTACTGCTGCTACTACTACTACTACTACTACTACTACTACTACTACTACTACTACTACTACTACTACTACTACTACTACTACTGTTACTACTACTACTACTGCTGCTACTACTTCTGCTACTACTACTACTACTACTACTACTACTACTACTACTACTACTACTACTACTACTACTACTAGTACTACTGCTACTACTGTTGCTACTGCTTCTACTACTCCTGCTACTGCTACTACTCCTGCCACTACTACTACCACTACTACTGCTACTACTACTCCTGCTACTGCTACTACTCCTGCTACTGCTCCTACTACTGCTGCTACTACTACTGCTCGTGCTACTACTACTACTACTGCTACTGCTACTATTACTGCTGCTACCACTACTACTACTTCTGCTACTATTAGTATTACTACTAGTACTACTGCTACTACTGCTGCTACTGTTGCTACTGCTCCTACTACTACAGCTACTACTGCTACTGCTCCTGCTACTGCTACTACTGCTGCTACAACTCCTCCTACTACTACAACTACTACTACTACTACTACTACTACTACTACTACTACTACTGCTACTGCTACTGCTACTGCTACTGCTACTACTGTTACTACTACTACTGCTGCTACTACTTCTGCTACTACTACTACTACTACTAGTACTACTGCTACTACTGTTGCTACTGCTTCTACTACTGCTGCTACTACTACTTCTCCTGCTACTACTACTGCTACAGTAACTACTACTACTGCTACTGCTACTGTTACTACTGCTACTTCTACTGCTACTACTGCTACTGCTGCTACTGCTGCTGCTGCTGCTACTACTACTACTACTACTACTACTACTACTACTACTACTACTACTACTGCTGCTACTGCTACTACTACTACTGCTGCTACTAGTACTTCTGCTACTACTCCTACTACTACTCCTGATACTGCTACTGCTATAGTTACTACTACTACTGCTACTGCTATTGCCACTACTACTGCTGCTACTACTCCTGCTACTGCTCCTACTACTGCTGCTACTACTACTACTACTACTACTACTACTACTGCTACTGCTACTACTGTTACTACTACTACTACTGCTGCTACTACTTCTGCTACTACTACTACTACTACTAGTACTACTGCTACTACTGTTTCTTCTGCTACTACTACTACTACTACTAGTACTACTGCTACTACTGTTTCTACTGCTTCTACTACTGCTGCTACTACTACTATTGCTACTACTACTGCTACTACTACTACTACTGCTACTACTGCTACTACTACTACTGCTATTGCTACTACTACTACTGGTGTTGCTGCTACTACTACTACTACTGCTACTACTACTACTCCTGCTACTACTACTACTGCTACTACTACTACTACTGCTGCTGCTGCTACTGCTACTACTACTACTAATACTGCTACTGCTGCTACTACTGCTGCTACTACTACTACTACTACTACTACTACTACTACTACTACTACTACTACTACTGCTGCTACTACTGCTACTACTGCTGCTACTACTACTACTATTGCTACTACTGCTACTACTGCTACTACTGCTACTACTACTACTCCTACTACTACCACTACTACTACTACTACTGCTGCTACTACTGTTGGTACTACTGCTGCTACTGCTGCTGCTACGACTACTGCCACTACTACTGCTACTACTACTTCTGCTACCACTCCTGCTACTACTCCTGCTACTGCTACTGCTATTGTTACTACTACTACTACTACTGCTATTGCCACTACTACTGCTACTACTACTCCTGCTACTGCTACTACTCCTGCTACTGCTCCTACTACTGCTGCTACTACTACTGATCGTGCTACTACTACTACTACTACAACTACTACTACTACTACTGCTACTGCTACTGCTACTACTACTGCTGCTACCACTACTACTACTTCTGCTACTATTAGTATTACTACTAGTACTACTGCTACTACTGCTGCTACTGTTGCTACTGCTCCTACTACTACTGCTACTACTACTACTACTACTGCTACTGCTCCTGCTACTGCTACTACTACTGCTACAACTCCTCCTACTACTACAACTACTACTACTACTACTACTACTGCTACTGCTACTGCTACTGCTACTACTACTACTGCTACAACTCCTCCTACTACTACAACTACTACTACTACTACTACTGCTACTGCTACTGCTACTGCTACTACTGTTACTACTACTACTGCTGCTACTACTTCTGCTACTACTACTACTACTAGTACTACTGCTACTTCTGTTTCTACTGCTTCTACTACTGCTGCTACTACTACTTCTCCTGCTACTACTACTGCTACAGTAACTACTACTACTGCTACTGCTACTGTTACTACTGCTACTTCTACTGCTACTACTGCTACTGCTGCTGCTGCTACTACTACTACTACTACTACTACTACTACTACTACTACTACTGCTACTGCTACTACTACTACTGCTGCTACTAGTACTTCTGCTACTACTCCTACTACTACTCCTGATACTGCTACTGCTATAGTTACTACTACTACTGCTACTGCTATTGCCACTACTACTGCTGCTACTACTCCTGCTACTGCTCCTACTACTGCTGCTACTACTACTACTACTACTACTACTACTACTACTACTACTACTGCTACTGCTACTGCTACTGCTACTACTGTTACTACTACTACTACTGCTGCTACTACTTCTGCTACTACTACTACTACTACTACTACTAGTACTACTGCTACTACTGTTGCTACTGCTTCTACTACTGCTGCTACTACTACTTCTCCTGCTAGTACTACTGCTACTACTGCTGCTACTGTTGCTACTGCTCCTACTACTACTGCTACTACTGCTACTACTACTGCTACTGCTCTTGCTACTGCTACTACTGCTGCTACAACTACTGCTACTGCTACTACTACTCTACTGCTACTACTACTACTGCTGCTACTAGTACTTCTGCTACTACTCCTACTACTACTCCTGATACTGCTACTGCTATAGTTACTACTACTACTGCTACTGCTATTGCAACTACTACTGCTGCTACTACTCCTGCTACTGCTCCTACTACTGCTGCTACTACTACTACTACTACTACTACTACTACTACTACTACTACTACTCCTACTACTACTACTACTACTACTACTACTGCTACTGCTACTACTGTTACTACTACTACTACTGCTGCTACTACTTCTGCTACTACTACTACTACTACTACTACTACTACTACTACTACTACTACTACTAGTACTACTGCTACTACTGTTGCTACAGCTTCTACTACTCCTGCTACTGCTACTACTCCTGCCACTACTACTACCACTACTACTGCTACTACTACTCCTGCTACTGCTACTACTCCTGCTACTGCTCCTACTACTGCTGCTACTACTACTGCTCGTGCTACTACTACTACTACTACTACTACTGCTACTGCTACTATTACTGCTGCTACCACTACTACTACTTCTGCTACTATTAGTATTACTACTAGTACTACTGCTACTACTGCTGCTACTGTTGCTACTGCTCCTACTACTACAGCTACTACTGCTACTGCTCCTGCTACTGCTACTACTGCTGCTACAACTCCTCCTACTACTACAACTACTACTACTACTACTACTACTACTACTACTGCTACTGCTACTGCTACTGCTACTACTGTTACTACTACTACTGCTGCTACTACTTCTGCTACTACTACTACTACTACTAGTACTACTGCTACTACTGTTGCTACTGCTTCTACTACTGCTGCTACTACTACTTCTCCTGCTACTACTACTGCTACAGTAACTACTACTACTGCTACTGCTACTGTTACTACTGCTACTTCTACTGCTACTACTGCTACTGCTGCTACTGCTGCTGCTGCTACTACTACTACTACTACTACTACTACTACTACTGCTGCTACTGCTACTACTACTACTGCTGCTACTAGTACTTCTGCTACTACTCCTACTACTACTCCTGATACTGCTACTGCTATAGTTACTACTACTACTGCTACTGCTATTGCCACTACTACTGCTGCTACTACTCCTGCTACTGCTCCTACTACTGCTGCTACTACTACTACTACTACTACTACTACTACTACTACTACTACTACTACTGCTACTGCTACTACTGTTACTACTACTACTACTGCTGCTACTACTTCTGCTACTACTACTACTACTACTACTACTAGTACTACTGCTACTACTGTTTCTTCTGCTACTACTACTACTACTACTAGTACTACTGCTACTACTGTTTCTACTGCTTCTACTACTGCTGCTACTACTACTATTGCTACTACTACTGCTACTACTACTACTACTGCTACTACTGCTACTACTACTACTACTACTGCTATTGATACTACTACTACTGGTGTTGCTGCTACTACTACTACTACTGCTACTACTACTACTCCTGCTACTACTACTACTGCTACTACTACTACTACTGCTGCTGCTGCTACTGCTACTACTACTACTAATACTGCTACTGCTGCTACTACTGCTACTACTACTACTACTACTACTACTACTACTACTACTACTACTACTACTGCTGCTGCTACTACTGCTACTACTGCTGCTACTACTACTACTATTGCTACTACTGCTACTACTGCTACTACTGCTACTACTACTACTACTCCTACTACTACCACTACTACTACTACTGCTGCTACTACTGTTGGTACTACTGCTGCTACTGCTGCTGCTACGACTACTGCCACTACTACTGCTACTACTACTTCTGCTACCACTCCTGCTACTACTCCTGCTACTGCTACTGCTATTGTTACTACTACTACTACTGCTATTGCCACTACTACTGCTACTACTACTCCTGCTACTGCTACTACTCCTGCTACTGCTCCTACTACTGCTGCTACTACTACTGCTCGTGCTACTACTACTACTACTACAACTACTACTACTACTACTACTGCTACTGCTACTGCTACTACTACTGCTGCTACCACTACTACTACTTCTGCTACTATTAGTATTACTACTAGTACTACTGCTACTACTGCTGCTACTGTTGCTACTGCTCCTACTACTACTGCTACTACTGCTACTACTACTGCTACTGCTCCTGCTACTGCTACTACTGCTGCTACAACTCCTCCTACTACTACAACTACTACTACTACTACTACTGCTACTACTACTGCTACTGCTACTACTGTTACTACTACTACTGCTGCTACTACTTCTGCTACTACTACTACTAGTACTACTGCTACTACTGTTTCTACTGCTTCTACTACTGCTGCTACTACTACTTCTCCTGCTACTACTACTGCTACAGTAACTACTACTACTGCTACTGCTACTGTTACTACTGCTACTTCTACTGCTACTACTGCTACTGCTGCTACTGCTGCTGCTACTACTACTACTACTACTACTACTACTACTACTGCTGCTGCTACTGCTACTACTACTACTGCTGCTACTAGTACTTCTGCTACTACTCCTACTACTACTCCTGATACTGCTACTGCTATAGTTACTACTACTACTGCTACTGCTATTGCCACTACTACTGCTGCTACTACTCCTGCTACTGCTCCTACTACTGCTGCTACTACTACTACTACTACTACTACTACTACTACTACTACTACTACTACTACTACTGCTACTGCTACTACTGTTACTACTACTACTACTGCTGCTACTACTTCTGCTACTACTACTACTACTACTAGTACTACTGCTACTACTGTTGCTACTGCTGCTACTACTACTTCTCCTGCTAGTACTACTGCTACTACTGCTGCTACTGTTGCTACTGCTCCTACTACTACTGCTACTACTGCTACTACTACTGCTACTGCTCTTGCTACTGCTACTACTGCTGCTACAACTCCTACTACTACTACAACTACTACTACTACTACTGCTACTGCTACTGCTACTACTACTACTGTTACTACTACTACTGCTGCTACTGCTTCTGCTACTACTACTACTACTACTAGTACTACTGCTACTACTGTTGCTACTGCTTCTACTACTGCTGCTACTACTACTTCTCCTGCTACTACTACTGCTACAGTAACTACTACTACTGCTACTGCTACTGTTACTACTGCTACTTCTACTGCTACTACTGCTACTGCTGCTACTGCTGCTGCTGCTGCTACTACTACTACTACTACTACTACTACTACTACTACTACTGCTGCTGCTACTGCTACTACTACTACTGCTGCTACTAGTACTTCTGCTACTACTCCTACTACTACTCCTGATACTGCTACTGCTATAGTTACTACTACTACTGCTACTGCTATTGCCACTACTACTGCTGCTACTACTCCTGCTACTGCTCCTACTACTGCTGCTACTACTACTACTACTACTACAACTACTACTACTACTACTACTACTACTACTACTACTACTACTGCTACTGCTACTACTGTTACTACTACTACTACTGCTGCTACTACTTCTGCTACTACTACTACTACTACTGTTGCTACTGCTTCTACTACTCCTGCTACTGCTACTACTCCTGCCACTACTACTACCACTACTACTGCTACTACTACTCCTGCTACTGCTACTACTCCTGCTACTGCACCTACTACTGCTGCTACTACTACTGCTCGTGCTACTACTACTACTACTACTGCTACTGCTACTATTACTGCTGCTACCACTACTACTACTTCTGCTACTATTAGTATTACTACTAGTACTACTGCTACTACTGCTGCTACTATTGCTACTGCTCCTACTACTACAGCTACTACTGCTACTGCTCCTGCTACTGCTACTACTGCTGCTACAACTCCTCCTACTACTACAACTACTACTACTACTACTACTACTACTACTACTACTTCTACTGCTACTGCTACTGCTACTACTGTTACTACTACTACTGCTGCTACTACTTCTGCTACTACTACTACTACTACTACTAGTACTACTGCTACTACTGTTGCTACTGCTTCTACTACTGCTGCTACTACTACTTCTCCTGCTACTACTACTGCTACAGTAACTACTACTACTACTACTGCTACTGTTACTACTGCTACTTCTACTGCTACTACTGCTACTGCTGCTACTGCTGCTGCTGCTGCTACTACTACTACTACTACTGCTGCTGCTACTGCTACTACTACTACTGCTGCTACTAGTACTTTTGCTACTACTGTTGCTACTACTCCTGATACTGCTACTGCTATAGTTACTACTACTACTGCTACTGCTATTGCCTTTACTACTGCTGCTACTACTCCTGCTACTGCTCCTACTACTGCAGCTACTACTACTACTACTACTACTACTACTACTACTGCTACTGCTACTGCTACTACTATTACTACTACTACTACTGCTGCTACTACTTCTGCTACTACTACTACTACTACTACTAGTACTACTGCTACTACTGTTTCTACTGCTTCTACTACTGCTGCTACTACTACTTCTCCTGCTACTACTACTGCTACAGTAACTACTACTACTGCTACTGCTACTGTTACTACTGCTACTTCTACTGCTACTACTGCTACTGCTGCTACTGCTGCTGCTACTGCTGCTACTACTACTACTACTACTACTACTGCTGCTACTGCTACTACTACTACTGTTGCTACTAGTACTTCTGCTACTACTCCTACTACTACTCCTGATACTGCTACTGCTATAGTTACTACTACTACTGCTACTGCTATTGCCACTACTACTGCTGCTACTACTCCTGCTACTGCTCCTACTACTGCTGCTGCTACTACTACTACTACTACTCCTCCTCCTACTACTACTACTACTATTACTACCACTACTGCTAGTGCTACTTCTGCTAATGCTACTACTTCTACTTCTACTTCTACTTCTACTTCTACTACTCCTACTACTACTACTCCTATTGCTACAACTGCTACTACTGCTACTACTACTACTACTGCTACTACTCCTACTACTACTACTTCAATTGTTACTAAAACTACTACTACTGCTATTGCCACTACTACTGCTGCTACTACTCCTGCTACTGCTACTACTCCTGCTACTGCTCCTACTACTTCTGCTACTATTACTACTCCTGCTACTACTACTACTACTACTACTACTACTACTACTACTATTGCTACTACTGCTACTACTGCTACTACTGCTACTACTACTACTACTACTCCTCCTCCTACTACTACTACTACTACTACTACTACTACTACTACTACTACTACTACTGCTACTACTGTTGGTACTACTGCTGCTACTGCTGCTGCTACGACTACTGCCACTACTACTGCTACTACTACTTCTGCTACCACTCCTGCTACTACTCCTGCTACTGCTACTACTCCTGCCACTACTACTGCCACTACTACTGCTACTACTACTCCTGCTACTGCTACTACTCCTCCTACTGCTCCTACTACTGCTGCTACTACTACTGCTCGTGCTACTACTACTACTACTGCTACTGCTACTATTACTGCTGCTACCACTACTACTACTTCTGCTACTATTAGTATTACTACTAGTACTACTGCTACTACTGCTGCTACTGTTGCTACTGCTCCTACTACTACTGCTACTACTGCTACTACTACTGCTACTGCTCTTGCTACTGCTACTACTGCTGCTACAACTCCTACTACTACTACAACTACTACTACTACTACTACTGCTACTGCTACTGCTACTGCTACTGCTACTACTGTTACTACTACTACTGCTGCTACTACTTCTGCTACTACTACTACTACTAGTACTACTGCTACTACTGTTGCTACTGCTTCTACTACTGCTGCTACTACTACTTCTCCTGCTACTACTACTGCTACAGTAACTACTACTACTGCTACTGCTACTGTTACTACTGCTACTTCTACTGCTACTACTGCTACTGCTGCTACTGCTGCTGCTACTGCTGCTGCTGCTGCTACTACTACTACTACTACTACTACTACTACTGCTGCTACTGCTACTACTACTACTGCTGCTACTAGTACTTCTGCTACTGCTCCTACTACTACTCCTGATACTGCTACTGCTATAGTTACTACTACTACTGCTACTGCTATTGCCACTACTACTGCTGCTACTACTCCTGCTACTGCTCCTACTACTGCTGCTGCTACTACTACTACTACTACTACTACTACTACTCCTACTACTACTACTACTACTACTACTACTACTACTACTACTGCTATTACTCCTACTACTACTACTTCAATTGTTACTAAAACTACTACTACTGCTATTGCCACTACTACTGCTGCTACTACTCCTGCTACTGCTACTACTCCTGCTACTGCTCCTACTACTTCTGCTACTATTACTACTCCTGCTACTACTACTACTACTACTACTACTACTACTACTATTGCTACTACTGCTACTACTGCTACTACTACTACTACTACTCCTACTACTACTACTACTACTACTACTACTACTACTACTGCTACTACTGTTGGTACTACTGCTGCTACTGCTGCTGCTACGACTACTGCCACTACTACTGCTACTACTACTTCTGCTACCACTCCTGCTACTACTCCTGCTACTGCTACTACTCCTGCCACTACTACTGCCACTACTACTGCTACTACTACTCCTGCTACTGCTACTACTCCTGCTACTGCTCCTACTACTGCTGCTACTACTACTGCTCGTGCTACTACTACTACTACTGCTACTGCTACTATTACTGCTGCTACCACTACTACTACTTCTGCTACTATTAGTATTACTACTAGTACTACTGCTACTACTGCTGCTACTGTTGCTACTGCTCCTACTACTACTGCTACTACTGCTACTACTACTGCTACTGCTCTTGCTACTGCTACTGCTACTACTGCTGCTACAACTCCTACTACTACTACAACTACTACTACTACTACTGCTACTGCTACTGCTACTGCTACTGCTAGTACTGTTACTACTACTACTGCTGCTACTACTTCTGCTACTACTACTACTACTAGTACTACTGCTACTACTGTTGCTACTGCTTCTACTACTGCTGCTACTACTACTTCTCCTGCTACTACTACTGCTACAGTAACTACTACTACTGCTACTGCTACTGTTACTACTGCTACTTCTACTGCTACTACTGCTACTGCTGCTACTGCTGCTGCTACTGCTGCTGCTGCTGCTACTACTACTACTACTACTACTACTACTACTGCTGCTACTGCTACTACTACTACTGCTGCTACTAGTACTTCTGCTACTGCTCCTACTACTACTCCTGATACTGCTACTGCTATAGTTACTACTACTACTGCTACTGCTATTGCCACTACTACTGCTGCTACTACTCCTGCTACTGCTCCTACTACTGCTGCTGCTACTACTACTACTACTACTACTACTACTACTACTACTACTACTACTACTCCTACTACTACTACTACTATTACTACTACTACTACCACTACTGCTAGTGCTACTACTGCTACTGCTACTACTTCTACTTCTACTTCTACTTCTACTACTCCTACTACTACTACTCCTATTGCTACAACTGCTACTACTGCTACTACTACTACTACTGCTACTACTCCTACTACTACTACTGCAATTGTTACTACTACTGCTGCTACTGCTATTGCCACTACTAATGCTGCTACTACTCCTGCTACTGCTACTACTCCTGCTACTGCTCCTACTACTTCTGCTACTACTACTACTCCTGCTGCTACTACTACTACTACTACTACTACTACTACTACTACTACTACTACTACTACTACTGCTACTACTGCTACTACTACTACTGCTAGTGCTACTACTGCTACTTCACTTCTACTACTACTACTACTCCTACTACTCCTCCTCCTACTACTACTACTGCTATTGCTGCTACTGCTGCTACTACTACTTCTACTACTACTGCTACTGCTACTGCTACAGCTGCTATTGCTGCTACTGTTGCTACTACTACTTCTACTTCTACTGCTACTGCTACTACTACAACTATTGCTACCACTTCTACTACTACTGCTACTACTACTGCTGCTACTACTACTGCTACTACTACTGCTCCTCCTCCTCCTCCTCCTCCTCCTACTACTACTACTACTACTCCTGCTACTTCTACTACTCTTGCTACTGCTCCTCCTACTGCTGCTACTACTACTGCTCCTGCAACTGCTAGTGCTACTACTACTACTGCTACTACTACTACTACTACTGCTACTTCTACTTCTACTACTCCTCCTCCTCCTCCTACTACTACTACTACTACTACTACTACTACTAGTACTACTACTGCTACTGCTACTACTGCTGCTACTGCTACTACTACTACTACTACTACTACTACTGCTACTTCTGCTACTACTGCTGCTACTGTTGCTACTGCTCCTACTACTAGTGCTACTACTACTACTACTGCTACTACAACAGCTACTGCTACTGCTCCTGCTACTGCTACTACTACTACTGCTACAACAACTACTACTACTACTACTGCTACTGCTACTGCTGCTACTGCTACTGCTATTTCTACTGCTAATACTACTACTACTACTACTATTGCTACTACTGCTACTACTACTCCTCCTCCTCCTCCTCCTACTACTACTACTACTACTACTGCTACCGCAACTACTACTGCAGCTACTGTTGCTACTGCTGCTACTACTAGTGCTACTACTTCTACTACTACTGCTTCTGCTACTGCTACTACTACTGTTACAACAACAACTACTACTACTGCTACTACTGCTACTGCTACTGCTACTTCTACTACTTCTACTGCTAATACTGCTACTACTGCTACTACTACTACTACTATTGCTACTACTGCTACTACTCCTCCTCCTCCTCCTCCTCCTACTACTACTACTACTACTACTACTACTACTACTACTGCTGCTGCTACTACTACTACTACTACTGCTACAACTGCTACTACTACTACTGCTACTACTACTACTACTTATACTACTACAGTACTACAACTACTACTGCTGCTATTGCTACTACTGCTGGTACTACTGCTGCTACTACTGCTACTGTTACTGCTACTACTACTGCTACTGCTACTTCTACTGCTACTTATACTGCTACTGCTACTCCGCTGCTACTACTACTAGTACTACTACTACTACTATTGCTACTACTGCTACTACTGCTACTACTGCTACTACTACTACTACTACTACTGCTACTACTGCTACTACTACTACTACTGCTGCTACTGCTACTACTACTACTGTTGCTACTAGTACTTCTGCTACTACTCCTACTACTACTCCTGATACTGCTACTGCTATAGTTACTACTACTACTGCTACTGCTATTGCCACTACTACTGCTGCTACTACTCCTGCTACTGCTCCTACTACTGCTGCTGCTACTACTACTACTACTACTACTCCTCCTACTACTACTACTACTATTACTACCACTACTGCTAGTGCTACTTCTGCTACTGCTACTACTTCTACTTCTACTTCTACTTCTACTTCTACTACTCCTACTACTACTACTCCTATTGCTACAACTGCTACTACTGCTACTACTACTACTACTGCTACTACTCCTACTACTACTACTTCAATTGTTACTAAAACTACTACTACTGCTATTGCCACTACTACTGCTGCTACTACTCCTGCTACTGCTACTACTCCTGCTACTGCTCCTACTACTTCTGCTACTACTACTACTCCTGCTACTACTACTACTACTACTACTACTACTACTACTACTGCTACTACTACTACTGCTAGTGCTACTACTGCTACTTCACTTCTACTACTACTACTACTCCTACTACTCCTCCTCCTACTACTACTACTGCTATTGCTGCTACTGCTGCTACTACTACTTCTACTACTACTGCTACTGCTACTGCTACAGCTGCTATTGCTGCTACTGTTGACACTACTACTTCTACTTCTACTGCTACTGCTACTACTACAACTATTGCTACCACTTCTACTACTACTGCTACTACTACTGCTGCTACTACTACTGCTACTACTACTGCTCCTCCTCCTCCTCCTCCTCCTCCTCCTCCTACTACTACTACTACTACTACTACTACTACTCCTGCTACTTCCACTACTCTTGCTACTGCTCCTCCTACTGCTCCTACTACTACTGCTCCTGCAACTGCTAGTGCTACTACTACTACTGCTACTACTACTACTACTGCTACTTCTACTTCTACTACTCCTCCTCCTCCTCCTACTACTACTACTACTACTACTACTACTACTAGTACTACTACTGCTACTGCTACTACTGCTGCTACTGCTACTACTACTACTACTACTACTGCTACTTCTGCTACTACTGCTGCTACTGTTGCTACTGCTCCTACTACTAGTGCTACTACTACTACTACTGCTACTACAACAGCTACTGCTACTGCTCCTGCTACTGCTACTACTACTACTGCTACAACAACTACTACTACTACTGCTACTGCTACTGCTGCTACTGCTGCTACTGCTACTGCTATTTCTACTGCTAATACTACTACTACTACTACTACTATTGCTACTACTGCTACTACTACTCCTCCTCCTCCTCCTCCTCCTACTACTACTACTACTACTACTGCTACCGCAGCTACTACTGCAGCTACTGTTGCTACTGCTGCTACTACTAGTGCTACTACTTCTACTACTACTGCTTCTGCTACTGCTACTACTACTGTTACAACAACAACTACTACTACTGCTACTACTGCTACTGCTACTGCTACTTCTACTACTTCTACTGCTAATACTGCTACTACTGCTACTACTACTACTACTATTACTACTACTGCTACTACTCCTCCTCCTCCTACTACTACTACTACTACTACTACTACTACTACTACTGCTGCTGCTACTACTACTACTACTACTGCTACAACTGCTACTACTACTACTGCTACTACTACTACTGCTACTACTACTACTACTACTACTGCTACTACTACTACTACTTATACTACTACAGTACTACAACTACTACTGCTGCTATTGCTACTACTGCTGGTACTACTGCTGCTACTACTGCTACTGTTACTGCTACTACTACTGCTACTGCTACTTCTACTGCTACTTATACTGCTACTGCTACTCCGCTGCTACTACTACTAGTACTACTACTACTACTACTATTGCTACTACTGCTACTACTGCTACTACTGCTACTACTACTACTACTACTGCTACTACTGCTACTACTGCTACTACTACTGCTACTAGTGCTACTACTGCTACTACTACTACTGCTACTACTCCTACTACTGCTACTGCAATTGTTACTACTACTACTACTGCTACTGCTATTGCCACTACTACTGCTGCTACTACTACTACTACTACTACTACTACTACTACTGCTAATGCTATTGCCACTACTACAGTACTACTGCTACTACTATTGCCACTACTACTACTACTACTACTACTGCTGCTACTACTGCTACTACTACTACTGCTGCTACTACTACTTCTGCTACTACTCCTACTACTACTCCTGCTACTGCTACTGCTATAGTTACTACTACTACTGCTACTGCTATTGCCAGTACTACTGCTGCTACTACTCCTGCTACTGCTACTACTCCTGCTACTGCTCCTACTACTGCTGCTACTACTACTACTACTACTACTACTACTACTACTACTACTACTACTACTACTACTACTACTACTACTACCACTACTGCTAGTGCTACTACTGCTACTGTGTAGTATCCCAATTGTCTAACAATTGCAATGCTACTAGCCTAGTCTATATAAATGCTACTTCCTATATATAATTGTTGCATCATAATTATATCATGCTCATGTCATCATGCCACCTTGCATTTGAGCATCATATAAAACCCTTTTTGTTTTGGTTCTTCTCTCATATGCATTATTAATTGTATTTTCCTCTTGATATTGTATTTGGTTATTGATATATTGTTTAAATGCCCAAGTTGAGTTGGGGGCATATCTTTTATTCCAATTCCACCACCTCTCTTTGTCACCACCTTATAATTCCACCATCCCATTATCCATGAGCTTGTTTCTCTTTTCGTTTGATTTTATTCTAGCTCATGTGGGTGGGGTGGATCTAATCATATAAATTCTTTTGCTTGGCTTTATTCCACTTCTTGGGAATGCATAAGAATAATGCCATATCATCATTTTTGTTTTCACAAGGATAATACATGGCATTTATTATTTTTGCATGGGCCATGCAAGAGTACCACCACCTTTAGTCATTTTTTTTCCTCTTGGGTTTATTTGGTTCTTTTCTTTGTGGATCATCTCCATACCTCTCTCCACCATCCCCATAGTCTCCTCTATACCATTTTATTCTTTTTCTTCATGCATGGTCAAATGAGGTTTTCTTCCCTACTCCCTTTTCCTCTCTCTCTCTTTAGTTTCACCTTCAACTTCACCTCACCTTAGGCTAAACCAAAGCCCTCCTTTTAACTAGGCTTGATCTTAAGCATGTGATAAAAACCTAAATTCTAAACTCTAACCCTACCTCACCCTCTCCTCTCACCAAGCCGAGGAGTCCCCCTCTCCCTGCCAGCAAGCCCCACCCCAGCTACCCTCCTACCTCATCTAACTAGCCCTAACCTACCCCAGGCCGAAGCCCTACACCTAACCAAAACCCTAACCCGAGCCTACTCCATCCTATCCTAGCTTGCCCGAGCCTCTCCCTCCTCTCTCTTTTTCTCTCTGCCAGCTGCCCCACCCGAGCCTCCTCTCCGCCCTGTCCTCGCCCTGGCCCAGCTGCAGCCACACCCAGACCGAGCCCTGCCCGAGCATGTGAGGAGAGGGAGAAGCAAAAGGTGGACGAGACCACCTTTTCCTCCACCTTTCCCCCACGGCACCCTCCCCTCTCCCTCTGCTATCTACCTCCCTCTCACGTCTCCTCTGCCTCTCCCAGACCCGCCCAGAGCCCTGCCTCTCCTCCCCTTCCTCTTCACCGACGCCCAGCTCTGCCGCCAGCCGCCGCCGTCTACCCCACTGTCTCCTCGTTCCAGCCAGCGAGCACGGCGTGGGAGTGGACGAGGAGATCGAGGACGTCCCTCTGCACCTCCCTGTACACGCCGACGTGAAGGAGAAGGCCACCAGGACCGCCAGATCCTCACCGCTCCGCCGAAACCCTAGAACCCCGGCCTCTGCTTCCTCACCGCCCCATCGTCGGCCGCACCGATCCGCCACCACCGACCACTCCGCAGTGAGCCTCCCTTCTCCCCTGACACCTTCCGCCTCGCCGTACCGCCCTAGCGCCGCCGTTCTTTTCGTCGAACGCCATCAGTGCGTCGAGCTCGCTGTTGCCTGCAAGGTCCCTGCGCCGCCTGAGCCTTACCTAGCCGCGTTACCCTCTCCTGTCAACTACCCCGCCCTATCGCGCTGGTCACCGCCACCTAGCCCGAGCGCCAGGTCCTGGGTTCGAGCCCCCGCTCCGCGCCGCGCGCAGACCTGCCGCCAGACGGTGGAGAAGATCCACAGTGCGTGTTGCCTTTTTGCAGAAAACCCCTTTTTGTTTTCTCGCTCAACCCGCGGTCCAGCCGGTCCCACCTGTCATCCGCGGTGATGTTCTTGCAAAAGGACACCCGAAAAACCTTGCCCTCAACCCGCGGTCCCTGTCCGTGCCGCGTGGCACCTCCCCGTTTACCCGCTGGCATGTGGGCCTGTTTCCGCGCCAGGTCCACCAGTCAGTCACCGCGGCTTGCTTCGGTTGCGGTGAGAAAAGTCTTCTGCGCGACGTTTCGCCAAGTCAGCATCGGCCCCACCCGTCAGTGGCTATGACTGGGTTGGGCTGAGTAACAAAAGTCTGCCCTGTTGCCTGTTTTAATTAAACCTTTTCAAAATTGATTAAATTCAAATTCAATCTGTTTTTAAATAACTTTTGAATTATAATTCCAAATTAAACATGTAATATATGTTTTGAAATCAGAGAAATGTGAGGAATTCAAATATGCCCTTCAAAATATATTTTGAACACTTTAATTTTCGAGTTGATTAAAATTACAATAAAATGCCCTTTTTCCTTAATTAATTAATAACTTTGGTTTTATAACTCCAAATTTGACAAATGATATGTCTAAAATGATCAGCTCGACGAGACCTTTCTGTTTATGCATTCCATGTTCTGAATTGCAGCATGCATCATATAAATATAAAGTATACAGCAACTTATTTGAGGATAAAAGGTGACTAAAACACCATAAAATGCTTTATTCTTGTATTCCACACCTCACCCATGCCATGCTACATTATTTCCATGCAAATTGTGCATCATTCATCATGGCATGATTGATTGCTTGTCGCATTTTATTCATATGCTTGTGCACTTTATTTATGTTGGCCCTTGTTTGTTTGGTTCTTCTTCGAATAGACGCTGAGCAGGGGATATATCAAGAAACCCAGGAGCACTACCCAGATCCTTCTCTCGCTTCAACTGAGCTGCCAGGCAAGCACTACCACATGCTTGCATACATATAGTACCTATTGCCTCTATCTTATTCTTGCATCATCGAGTCGCGGTTGCATTAAACTGAAGCCCAAGTACTGCATAGCCTTTACTTTTAAACCCCACCGAAGCTTGTTCCTCCATCCCATGAGCCATTACTACAGGAGTTGATTGAGCCATGCGGGTCGTAGAACAGCATGTGTAGGGTATGTGAGTGTCTGATGGATAACGAGATACCTAAACAACTTAACCTGAGTAGTAATGGGAAAACTAATGAAAGTGGCACCGGTGAGCAATATCTGCTATTTGGTTTTTCCTGCTCACTTGTGTCCTGTTGGACCCCGAGTACTTGATTCCTGTTCCTTGAATATTCGCGCTATCCACATCAAGGAGGCTTATGAACCCCCCTGAGCCAGATCTTGATTCATTCTTATTTCTTGGGGCCACAAAGTAGTTTGGGGCTTTATTACTATCCTGTACTTATGCCATGCTTTACTGCTTTATTTACGATTGTGCGAGGAGCACCTGTACTGTTTAGGATCGTGACACGTTTTCGTTGTATCGACAAGCCCAGTCACACTTTCGGGTTCCCAGTCGTTTACAGCCGTCCACACAAACCTTGAGTCCGTCTCGGAGCCAGCCAAATTCGTTGCGGGTAGCTTAATGGGGTGGCCCCCTGAAATATTTCTGAATCCTGTGATCGCTTTGTCGTGAATGCCTCGTTGGGTTTTGATTTGGTTTTTCCGAGGTTGATCGAGTGTGTGTTGCTATTTGTGCACCCCTGCAGGGTAAATCTTTCTGAAAGCCGTGTCCGCGGTTATGGACGACTTGGAGCACAGTTTCTCGATCATAGACAAGTATAACTAAAGTACCGCTTTTAATTTGACTAAGTACCTGACTAGTAAATAGTGCAACACTCATGGAATGGATAATAAAACTGCCAACGAATGGGGGGTTGTTCGTCCGCTTCCTCGTTGGTAAGCGAGGAGGAGGATGGATCTGTTAATATTACCGTTATAACTGTTGTTGTTAATTCACGGACATCCGTCTATCTTTGGTTAGGCGGAAGGTTAGCGAGTAACTATAGAATTGTTAGGTATTATCTTTTGCTGCAATTGCGTCACCCCAGGTTGTGTCCCCTTTAGAGGCATAAAGACTTGCTGAGTACCCCTAGGGTCTCACACGATAAATTGTTTGATTCAGATGAACAGGTACACTCACAAGATGGATACTGGGTGGAGGAGACGGACGATGTGGGCAACGATCACTCGGTGTAGAGATTTCGGGAACGGGGATCCGTGAGATCTGTGGGCGGGATGTGTTTATTTATGGGGCATCTTATGCCGATTTGCTTCTTATCCGTACTCGGATCTTGTTTTCCGCTTCCGCCTGATACTCTGATGTTTGATGTATGAGGAAATATCCTAAACTATTATATCTATCTAGGATATTTGGATCTTGCCGTATGGCGTTGCAATATTTCTATTTCTTTTAGATGGAATGGCTCCGAGGACTATTGTATGGTGGCTTGCATACATACTCATTTGTGTATGTAGTTGATCCCTTCGCCTGCCGATTACACCGCTCGTTCTTGTCCCGATGTTTGGAAATGGTTAGGACGGCCGAAAGGTCTACCTGTGAGTGGTATTTGGCCCCACCGTACTATTTTAACCATTTCCGCTCATCCAGGCTTGTAACTAAGAGCGTAATTCACCGAGGTAGTTACAATTGGTATCAGATCCATCCCGCCCTTCAGGGTCTCAGCCAAATGGTTGTTGTCAGTCTAGCAAATATTTTTGGTAGCTATGTATACCAGGGAAAACAAAACGTGAGAGTAGGACTGCTTCCATTTTTCTTCTTACCCAACCACCCACCCTTTTCTGGTAAGGAAGTGTAACGTTTTCAATCCTCTTCTTAAAATTCAAACTAGGATTCACGTGTTCTGGGTTTCCGTAGTACCATAGAAAGTGTGTGTGTGTGTGTGTGTAATTCATTGTCTATCTGTTGCATCCAATTTGTTATTACAATCTGCCTTTGGTTATCAACTGTTGGTACATTCCATACTGACAGGCTTTTGAAAACCGGCGCGATCTATCTGACTCCTTGTTAACCGGTGCCATCTTCTTAAGGTTGTTCTTCCTTCCAGCATGCTTTCACAGAATGTGGAGTTGCTAATCTCTACCTGATAAGTGATTTTGCGCATCTATTGGTATTTTAATGCCGAAAAATGCGGAAAAAATTTCTTTGATACATCTGTGTTTCCACACTCCTTTCCAGTCGTGTGTGAAACATTATCTATCTCCCTTTTATCGGCATGTCCATGCTAACTCATTCTTTTGTCACCGGCGCTTAATCCTGGAGTTTTATTTCATCTCCAATTTTCTTGGGCTAATTACATAACATGTGTCGATCCGATGTTGGTGATTGTAATTTAGTTCGTGGCATAGCTATATGACACTTAGCATGAGTGGAATATGGAAAATGCTATCAACACTATCCTCCAAATGGTGACGGTTATCTCCTGTGATTTTGAGTACACCGTGATCATATCTATGCATATTCAAGCATCTTTGGCAATCCGGAGTTTCTCAAAGCACTATGGCGGTTTATCATCTGTCCATCATGCTGCACATCTTTTTGAACTCCATATCTGCAAAATTCTCTTTGAGACGAGGGAATTGCATATTTTTTCGTCTCTGATAGCTTTGCTTGAGGTATGAGCTATCGTCGTTTCTTTATCCAAGATCTCTTTATCTTTGTAACCGGTGATCCAATCGACAATGTGAACCAGGTGACATCTCTTTTTCTTCCGAAGGACCAGATAATCTATTCTTCCAGTGCATCTTCTTCAACACGAACCCGTGATCTTAATATTGATCTTTCTAACAGCGTTGAGCTCAGGAACTGTTCGAGCAGTTGTTCGTTTCGCTCGCCTTTTGAACTTGGTATTCTGGGAATATCTTGTTAATCCATGGTGGTATATGTTGATAATATGCTTGCCTATTCGATATCAATGGAAGGACATGGAAGATCATCTGTGTCTTTTTCTCTCAAGCTTCGTGAGCACTGCCTATGTGCAAAGTCTCTAAGTGAGAATTCTGACTTTTTGAAGTCACCTATCTCGGCCACGTCCTTCTGCTAAATAGATCGCTTCAATTCTGGAATCAGCAAGTCCATTGTTAATTCCATCCTCCATCTTCAACCAATCTGGAGTGATTCCTTGTTGGCAAGTTATCATCATCGTTCCGCTAAAGATTTTCCTCAAGACCGCTAAACCTCTCTCAATCATTTCAAGAAGAACATGGAGTTCTTTCACCTCAGTCTCGTCAAGTAATCTCTTGAAACCCTCTCGCTCTATCGTCTATGCTCAATCCACCGGAGGCCATGGAGACCTTCTAGATCTTGTATTCCTTCTGTTCAAGTTGGTGCTATCTTTTCTGTAGCTGTTGAATCTTGCAGTTCTTCTCTGTAATCTTCCCTCATATCTTTCTGGTGGCTTGGTACTTCAGACATGACGACAACATCATCAGCTTTATCTATCTATGAATCCGGCGAATCGTTTGCATCTATCCTTGTTTTCTAACAAAGTTCCATGAGTTATTGTCAATACCTTCAGTCTGTTTCGGTAGTTGGGTTGCATGGTTTTCTTATTCATGTGCGGAGTAATGCTTTGAGTGCGGGATGGAGTAGCTACCATACCACTACTCTTATCATTCCCTCTTCTACATTGAATTGGTGAATTTATGTGATTTCACTCATTCCACGGAAGTTAGAAGTGGCCTTTATCCCTCGATACTATTACTTCCCTCTTTGTTTTTCCGGAGGGCTCTCTCGAAGAAAGTAATCAATAATCTCTTGTTGGTGGTCTGTCTATTCTAGATGGAGCAAAATCTTCAATTATCTGGTGGAAACAGACGCAAACTCTTTTCTGTCCTCGTCATTCTACCGATGCTCGACATCCCCAAACAAGATGAAAGGAAACTATCTCTCTCTTTGTTTCATCAATTCTTTTTCTGTGGTAAAGCCAATTATAGTTGATGCCATCAGCCGCAAATCTATTGCGTTAGCCTCAAGGCTAAAGAAATCAATAAGTATCTCTACAATAAACTCCAGATCCTTCATATTCTTTGCTTCTCGGGATTCCACCATGATCTGGCTTCACATCCGTCTCTGGAAGTTATATCCGCGCACCTCAATTGCGTGTTCCTTTGGGTCTTACCGGCGCAAGAACAATCTAATCCGATGATGTCTAACTAAATCTTTCTGCTGATATCAAGGGACTCTATTGTTTGAAGGCAATATTTTTTCCGAACTTCATTTCTCCAATCCGAGAGAAGATACAATGCTATTGTCATAGTGGTTCAAAACCTCTCCAATCTAGCTCTTTTTCTTCCGGCGAGATAAAGATTCATCCTCTCTCGTATCAGTAAATCTTTAATCTTAACGGTGTGTCTTTCTTTATCCATGATACATCATCTTTTCCTTTTCTTTCACAAGTGGTTCTAGTCTTTTATCTTGTTTCTCGAAAAAACGGAGCTATGTTCATCCTACCTTCTTGCCTAACGACAATCCTTCAACTCTTCTAACCCGTTGTTTCTCAAGCAAAACGCAAGACTCGCAACAAGTCTAGCAAGTTTGCAAGGTGAAGTGGTCGCACCATTCTGTTGTTCATCAACTTGGGAACACGAGGGTCACCTTCGTTCCGAACACCCGCCTCTCCTTGTGTTGTTTTCTTTTTCCTAGGAATCTCGGGGCGAGATTCTTGTTTAGTGGGGGAGAGTTGTAGCATCCCAATTGTCTAACAATTGCAATGCTACTAGCCTAGTCTATATAAATGCTACTTCCTATATATAATTGTTGCATCATAATTATATCATTCTCATGTCATCATGCCACCTTGCATTTGAGCATCATATAAAACCCTTTTTGTTTTGGTTCTTCTCTCATATGCATTATTAATTGTATTTGCCTCTTGATATTGTATTTGGTTATTGATATATTGTTTAAATGCCCAAGTTGAGTTGGGGGCATATCTTTTATTCCAATTCCACCACCTCTCTTTGTCACCACCTTATAATTCCACCATCCCATTATCCATGAGCTTGTTTCTCTTTTTGTTTGATTTTATTCTAGCTCATGTGGGTGGGGTGGATCTAATCCTATAAATTCTTTTGCTTGGCTTTATTCCACTTCTTGGGAATGCATAAGAATAATGCCATATCATCATTTTTGTTTTCACAAGGATAATACATGGCATTTATTATTTTTGCATGGGCCATGCAAGAGTACCACCACCTTTAGTCATTTGTTTTCCTCTTAGGTTTATTTGGTTCTTTTCTTTGTGGATCATCTCCATCCCTCTCTCCACCATCCCCATAGTCTCCTCTATACCATTTTATTCTTTTTCTTCATGCATGGTCAAATGAGGTTTTCTTCCCTACTCCCTTTTCCTCTCTCTCTCTTTAGTTTCACCTTCAACTTCACCTCACCTTAGGCTAAACCAAAGCCCTCCTTTTATCTAGGCTTGATCTTAAGCATGTGATAAAAACCTAAATTCTAAACTCTAACCCTACCTCACCCTCTCCTCTCACCAAGCCGAGGAGTCCCCCTCTCCCTGCCAGCAAGCCCCACCCCAGCTACCCTCCTACCTCATCTAACCAGCCCTAACCTACCCCAGGCCGAAGCCCTACACCTAACCAAAACCCTAACCCGAGCCTACTCCATCCTATCCTAGCTTGCCCGAGCCTCTCCCTCCTCTCTCTTTTTCTCTCTGCCAGATGCCCCACCCGAGCCTCCTCTCCGCCCTGTCCTCGCCCTGGCCCAGCTGCAGCCACACCCAGACCGAGCCCTGCCCGAGCACGTGAGGAGAGGGAGAAGCAAAAGGTGGCCGAGACCACCTTTTCCTCCACCTTTCCCCCACGGCACCCTCCCCTCTCCCTCTGCTATCTACCTCCCTCTCACGTCTCCTCTGCCTCTCCCAGACCCACCCAGAGCCCTGCCTCTCCTCCCCTTCCTCTTCACCGACGCCCAGCTCTGCCGCCAGCCGCCGCCGTCTACCCCGCCGTCTCCTCGTTCCAGCCAGTGAGCACGACGTCGGATTGGTCGAGGAGATCGAGGACGTCCCTCTGCACCGCCCTGTACACGCCGACACGAAGGAGAAGGCCACCAGGACCGCCAGATCCTCGCCGCTCTGCCGAAACCCTAGAACCCCGGCCTCTGCTTCCTCACCGCCCCATCGTCGGCCGCACCGATCCGCCACCACCGACCACTCCGCGGTGAGCCTCCCTTCTCCCCTGACACCTTCCGCCTCACCGTACCGCCCTAGCGCCGCCGTTCTTTTCGTCGAACGCCGTCAGTGCGTCGAGTTCGCTGTTGCCTGCAAGGTCCCTGCGCCGCCTGAGCCTTACCTAGCGGCGTTACCCTCTCCTGTCAACTACCCCGCCCTACCGCGCTGGTCACCGCTGCCTAGACCGAGCGCCAGGTCCCGGGTTCGAGCCCCCGCTCCGTGCCGCGCGCAGACCTGCCGCCAGACGGTGGAGAAGATCCACAGTGCGCGTCGCCTTTTTGCAGAAAACCCCTTTTTGTTTTCTCGCTCAACCCGCGGTCCAGCCGGTCCCACCTGTCATCCGCGGTGATGTTCTTGCAAAAGGACACCCAAAAAACCTTGCCCTCAACCCGCGGTCCCTGTCCGTGCCGCGTGGCACCTGCCCGTTTACCCGCTGGCATGTGGGCCTGTTTCCGCGCCAGGTCCACCAGTCAGTCACCGCGGCTTGCTTCGGTTGCGGTGAGAAAAGTCTTCTGCACGACGTTTCGCCAAGTCAGCATCGGCCCCACCCGTCAGTGGCTATGACTGGGTCGGGCTGAGTAACAAAAGTCTGCCCTGTTGCCTGTTTTAATTAAACCTTTTCAAAATTGATTTAAATTCAAATTCAATCTGTTTTTAAATAACTTTTGAATTATAATTCCAAATTAAACATGTAATATATGTTTTGAAATCAGAGAAATGTGAGGAATTCAAATATGCCCTTCAAAATATATTTTGAACACTTTAATTTTCGAGTTGATTAAAATTACAATAAAATGCCCTTTTTCCTTAATTAATTAATAACTTTGGTTTTATAACTCCAAATTTGACAAATGATATGTCTAAAATGATCATCTCGACGAGACCTTTCTGTTTATGCATTCCATGTTCTGAATTGCAGCATGCATCATATAAATATAAAGTATACAGCAACTTATTTGAGGATAAAAGGTGACTAAAACACCATAAAATGCTTTATTCTTGTATTCCACACCTCACCCATGCCATGCTACATTATTGCCATGCAAATTGTGCATCATTCATCATGGCATGATTGATTGCTTGTCGCATTTTATTCATATGCTTGTGCACTTTATTTATGTTGGCCCTTGTTTGTTTGGTTCTTCTTCGAATAGACGCTGAGTAGGGGATATATCAAGAAACCCAGGAGCACTACTCAGATCCTTCTCTCGCTTCAACTGAGCTGCCAGGCAAGCACTACCACATGCTTGCATACATATAGTACCTATTGCCTCTATCTTATTCTTGCATCATTGAGTCGCGATTGCATTAAACTGAAGCCCAAGTACTGCATAGCCTTTACTTTTAAACCCCACCGAAGCTTGTTCCTCCATCCCATGAGCCATTACTACAGGAGTTGATTGAGCCATGCGGGCCGTAGAATAGCATGTGTAGGGTATGTGAGTGTCTGATGGATAACGAGATACCTAAACAACTTAACCTGAGTAGTAATGGGAAAACTAATGAAAGTGGCACCGGTGAGCAATATCTGCTATTTGGTTTTTCCTGCTCACTTGTGTCCCGTAGGACCCCGAGTACTTGATTCCTGTTCCTTGAATATTCGCACTATCCACATCTGGGAGGCTTATGAACCCCCCTGAGCCAGACCTTGATTCATTCTTATTTCTTGGGGCCACAAAGTAGTTTGGGGCTTTATTAGTATCCTGTACTTATGCCATGCTTTACTGCTTTATTTACGATTGTGCGAGGAGCACCTGTACTGTTTAGGATCGTGACACGTTTTCGTTGTATCGACAAGCCTAGTCACACTTTCGGGTTCCCAGTCGGTTACAGCCGTCCACACAAACCTTGAGTCCGTCTCGGAGCCGGCCAACTTCGTTGCGGGTAGCTTAATGGGGTGGCCCCCTGAAATATTTCTGAATCCTATGATCGCTTTGTCGTGAATGCCTCGTTGGGTTTTGATTTGGTTTTTCCGAGGTTGATCGAGTGTGTGTTGCTATTTGTGCACCCCTGCAGGGTAAATCTTTCTGAAAGCCGTGTCCGCGGTTATGGACGACTTGGAGCACAGTTTCTCGATCATAGACAAGTATAACTAAAGTACCGCTTTTAATTTGACTAAGTACCTGACTAGTAAATAGTGCAACACTCATGGAATGGATAATAAAACTGCCAACGAATGGGGGGTTGTTCGTCTGCTTCCTCGTTGGTAAGCGAGGAGGAGGATGGATCTATTAATATTACCGTTATAACTGTTGTTGTTAATTCACGGACATCCGTCTATATTTGGTTAGGCGGATGGTTAGCGAGTAACTATAGAATTGTTAGGTATTATCTTTTGCTGCAATTGCGTCACCCCAGGTTGTGTCCCCTTTAGAGGCATAAAGACTTGCTGAGTACCGCTAGGGTCTCACACGATAAATTGTTTGATTCAGATGAACAGGTACACTCACAAGATGGATACTGGGTGGAGGAGACGGACGATGTGGGCAACGATCACTCGGTGTAGAGATTCCGGGAACGGGGATCCGTGAGATCTGTGGGCGGGATGTGTTTATTTATGGGGCATCTTATGCCGATTTGCTTCTTATCCGTACTCGGATCTTGTTTTCCGCTTCCGCCTGATACTCTGATGTTTGATGTATGAGGAGATATCCTAAACTATTATATCTATCTAGGATATTTGGATCTTGCCGTATGGCGTTGCAATATTTCTATTTCTTTTAGATGGAATGGCTCCGAGGACTATTGTATGGTGGCTTGCATACATACTCATGTGTGTATGTAGTTGATCCCTTCGCCTGCCGATTACGCCGCTCGTTCTTGTCCCGATGTTTGGAAATGGTTAGGACAGCCGAAAGGTCTACCTGTGAGTGGCATTTGGCCCTACCGTACTATTTTAACCATTTCCGCTCATCCAGGCTTGTAACTAAGAGCGTAATTCACCGAGGTAGTTACATACTGCTACTACTTCTACTTCTACTACTCCTACTACTACTACTCCTATTGC